>JAQFXM010001165.1:0-35434 GCA_034693345.1 Entomobrya multifasciata | reverse complement strand
CACTTTCTGATACTGATCACAATAATCGATCCAATGTTTTCATAAAATGCTTTGAAGAAGAAGATGTATCACTTTTGAAAAACGTAAAAACATAAAACAGATACCAAACCGTAGTATCAGATTTTGTAATAATTTTGTGCAAATAAAATACCACGATTGCTTTAATAACACCAAAGGTTACTTAAGACTTGTTCAGTACCGACAAAATGCGAAAATTAAATGATTTCTTTATTATACATTAGTACCATTTCAACTTT
Organism: Entomobrya multifasciata; assembly: GCA_034693345.1. Taxonomy (NCBI): domain Eukaryota; kingdom Metazoa; phylum Arthropoda; class Collembola; order Entomobryomorpha; family Entomobryidae; genus Entomobrya; species Entomobrya multifasciata. The sequence continues at coordinate 35,177 of JAQFXM010001165.1, read as the reverse complement.
ATTCATGATTTAGATTAAACTGATGAATTGACTAAACAATCGTTCCTGTTATAGTCAATAAACACATGATGAAAAGTGAACATTAACAGCTTCAGAGAAATTGGGGTAAGGTAGACAATAGTATATTCAATTTTCACATATAACTAGACAAAAAATTATGAACTTACGCTACAAAGCAATGCGGTTCTCATGTAAACCATCATGCAGAAAATTTCGTTGCTTAAATTTGGGTTCGTTCGATTTATATTAAATTCCATTATAGTTTTATTGTTGTATAAAAAGACATAATTGTGTGTATTAACATCATAACCAATGCAAGTAGAAACAAGCAATGGCTGTTTACTGAATGTAGAGAGAAAAACATGCCAACAAAATTTGAATTAAGGAAAGTTGTCACAAAATCTAGTAAGGAAAGTCAGTCTTCACGCTCTACTTTTACCTTCGACACATAAATCCTATTGTATGAATAAACTTCATAAACTAATCAATCTCTGGACGGAAAACTCATGAAAATATTGTTCAGAATTTGCTGCATACGTATTTTTGTTTCGCTTGCAATTTCCAACTTGAACATAATTTGTGAACCTTACATGTACTATGACAAAATCTGAACAGGAAAATGTTTCAAAAAGATTTCTTGAATATACAAAAATAAATATAAACGAAGAAGGCTTCATCTCAAAATTTATTAATTTATATATTTAGCCTAAGACAAGGAAAAATGATATTATAAATCTTTTAATCAGCATTTTAAAAACTAGTTCACCAAATATTTTACAGTTTATTTTCTTCGTCAAACCTGCGTAACAAGCATTTTACGAAATTTAATTTGTGATACATTTACTTGCAGATATTATTCTAAATACTTTCCTTCTAGTGATGTTAATGCCAAATATGTGCATTCAATTGAATTCTAGAAGCCAAGCCAAATCACTCGATTCATAATTGATATAAAGTTTCAAAGAGTACGTACAAGTCATCATCATCATCCAAAAATGGAAACTATGAAGAATTTTCCATTTCTAGTAGCATTAACACTTGTTGTTATGCTACAAGATAACTACTGCACCTGTTGTACAGTATCTTTGATAAGTCCACTGGTAACAAGCTTCGGAAATTGGGGAAATCTTGAGGTATGCCCAGGTAGTGGGCTTTTCGTAACTGGAATGCAATTGAAGTCCCAGCCGATCGCCAATAACCAAGACAACACCGCTTTAAATGGAATAGCTTTCTTCTGCACTAGCCCAATGTGTGGAGGAGAAGAAGAAGGGCCACCACAAATTGAATCGCATACAACCATAACATCTTATGTTGGCCGATGGGGTAATTGGGGCTCTATTTTTAATTGCCCGAATTACGGATATGTTGTTGGGTTTCAGATGCGATCTCAAGCATACCAGGGACCTGGGACGGGTAATGACGACACAGCAGCAAACAATTTGAGGATCGTTTGCAATGATGGCAGCGGAAAGTTGACAGTGTTTGAAGGAGACGGACAAACACTAGGCGACTGGACTGAGCCTCAGTTATGTCCTCGGGGAATGGCATTTGTTGGGATGGAAACACAAGTTGAAGAAAATGGTTAGTTATTTTATTTCTAATTTGATTAAGTAGACTACGTTCTATTTATAATGGTGGAATGTTATAAATATGATGATATTGATAATATTTGAGGATGGTTTATATTTGTCCATGTTTACAGATGACGATGATAATACAGCATTGAATCGACTCTTTGTCTATTGCACTGATGCGCCATATCCTTGTTGAAAATTTGGATATTCCCTTTTATTCTGGTACTAATAAATGAGTTTTAAACAAAAAAATACATGAACTAAACATTCCAGCTTAATTTATTTTTTAAAACTCTGTGTTTCTAAAAATCGAAATTTAACAAAATAAAACCACTTTATCGGCTATTGTTATTTTGATCGAAGTAACGAATCGTATATGCAATAACGTTATAGCAAGAAATTTAACTTAGCTGCATGAGATTTAGTTGACATGGGAAAAAGAAAAACTGAAGAGTATATGCTTGGATCTATGCATATTTTACAATAATTTATTTCTTTTTGTGGGCTCATATGAATTCGAAAACAACGGTTTATAAAAAAAACAGTTCATTGTCAAATTTTTCAGGTGGTCGTAAAGCGTATTTTTTCTGTTTTTTTAGCCTTTCATGCATGGTAAATTGAGATTTCAGATGAATGATGCAACCTTGAATTTCAGAAAATCATAAGCACCTTGTCTGCTCACGAAGTAAGGAACCGTACATACATGAATAAATGCATGCAGACAGATATGAATTTATGTAGAGCTTTATGTGAGTACACATTGTTATTTTTCAAGTTACATAGTAAGTAGACAAACCCCTACCATGTAACGTTTTTTGTCAACATGCTATTTTAGAGCGAGTGAATTTTCTCACCTATTGCTTCGCTATTGAGCAAACGAGTAGGTTCAGCTTTGAAATTCAACTTGATCTGCCAGCTTGTTAATATTAATCCGATGCATACCATACTATTAAGAGATACGGCGTGGTTTGTATTACAATATATGTATACTATAAAATAAATAACAATGCGATATTTTTGTGTTTTACGAGTGTTTTACAATGTAGTATGCAGCTTAGGTCGAAATGGTAATTCGGGTGGGCGTTTTATTTGTGATACAATCTTTGTTGCGATTTTGTATGCAATTCGAATAAAAAACATTGGTTGCAGTTAGAAATTGGGATCAAAATGTGTTGTGCATTTAGATATTACAGGAAACAAGACATAAAATATTTATGGAAATAGTAGTCGTGTTTTAAATGTAACCATGAAAATCTGCCGTTCTGAGAAAACGTCAATCTATTTTTTAGTTGAAACATTTTTCCTTACATATTTGATCACAATTTATGTTATTGCAAGGTTAGTAATTTGTTGGTGGTACGTATGGTTACGTTGTAAAAACACATGCATACAATATATCACATGATGAATGTTCGTTAGTGTAGGAATATCATGGTTTTAAAATGGTAAATGGGTCAAACAAATGAAATGTTTTCTTTTGTGTGATTACGTCTGTTAGCACTATTTCATGTTTTATTGCGTCGTTCATTTTTTCACGCATGGAAACTTCCAGGAAACCAAACCAACTCTCTCACCTTCACTGAATCCAGAAAAACACGTTTGAAGAGCAAGTGGCCGAGAAGCCGCAAATAATATTAAATATGTTAAAGTATGCAAACGCATAATAATGAATGACGGGCTTTGTTTCTGAAACTGCTTCGTAATTGGTAACTGCTGTGGTACAACTCATATTATTTAATAATGCGTAATCCTTTGGTGGGATTTAACTTGAATGCTTTGATGCGGAACGAAAGTAGTAAAATACGTAAACAATATTGAACGCGATGCAGTTGTTTACTTCTATGTATCGAGGTCACATTAGACAACTTTTAGTACCTGTTTTTGCTTTGTATTTTAACCAAACATACGTATAAAGCCATGTATAACTATTTTGGTGTGGCTGCGTTTTCAGCCTTTGTGATTTGTTTGTTGACGGTGCTTTTCGTTGTAATATGGAATAAATGCAAGAAGGCTCAGTTTCGGGTAAGTGAATACTTATTTTTATGGTATAATTTAAACTAATTTCGATTAACTTGGATGTTCAAAAATAAATGTTTTAAAATTTACAGTCAAATATCCCCAAGTCTATTCCAATTAGAAGAGGATCTAAAGAAAGCGGATACTTATCATCATCGTCACCAGTGCCGTACAAAACTGATGCAGTTGATGCAGTGATTTTGGTGGGGGAATGTGACTAAATAAAAGTGTAACTGCAATTGAAACCCTAAAAAATTTGAGTGTTCACAAATTTGTTCAATATATCATGTATTTTTATAAAACAAAATAATATTTTAAATTTATATTTCAACGGAAAAAATGTATTTCACTTTTTATGAATAAACTTTATGTTTTACACAAATCAATTCAGTCCCAAATTTTCTTTTATCTTCACACGTTTCCATTTTTCCTTTTCTTATCGTTTTTCTCAATTTCCTTTTGTCTAAATCTTTTTTTTATGTTCGGTTATCATCTTCTTCTGGTAAAAACTGCATTTCATGTTCCTGCAGTTGCACAAAGACATCGGTAAACTCTATTTCATCTACTGTTGTTAGTGTTCAAGTCCTCAGAGATTCTTCATCATGGACAACAATTGGGTATCCAAATTGATTGTAAATTTGTGTTAAACAATTTTGAAAATATTTATTACCAAAATCAAAAAATTAGGTAGGCATGAGTATTTTAATAAATTTTTATGAACTTGCGTTCTTCAAAAATTTCCTGCATTTATCAATCTCACTTTTGTTGCATTATTGAGTGTGTAGCTTATCATTTTCTTCAGCTGCTGTCAATATTTTCTCTAAAATCTGCTCCTGAACACTACGGAATATTTCGGTAGACTCCAATACTTCATTGTAAATTACTTGGGTTTGACAAACTGCTTTACTGCACTGATCACAAATTACTAGCCAACTTCAGTCTAATAAGGTTGATTTATTTCATTAAGTTTATTAAATGTTCATTCGCCAATTTAGTTGGAAAGATTTCCAGTATAATTTTTACAATGACTATACCATCATCCAACTGAATATCATGGGATGATAGATATTATGGTTAGAGGTATGTAACAATTTTAGAGTGCATATATCTGATATTTCCCATACAATTCACTCATTGTTGCAATGGATAAAGGATAGCTCTTAAATCATATAAAACGCACTGTCACAATTTACGAAGAACAAAACGAATCAAATTTACTAAAACGATATCTAAAATTTAAACACAGAAACATAGCTGCAAAAATATTTTATGAAACGTTTTCCATTCACGGTATATTTTTACTTAAAAATTATTATTTATTCAATTATTTTAAATTATTAAAACATACAGTGCATTAACACTACTAACCAGCAAAACATGAATTTAACTTACCAATACTTGGTGTTACATCATCAACCACATGTTTTCATGAGGACCAACCCACAGTAAATCTACGATTAATTACATCATGACGAATAGCATTTTCCATGCATTAAAAATTTATATTTAAACATTTTCCCTCGAACTGCTCCTTCCAGTAATTTTCTCATCGTTTCAATAACTAACTAACATAACTATTATAAGCAAGTATCAATATAATATAGAAAATTAACTGTAATGTCAAATGTACCCTTTTGTACAAATGAATGTTATAGTTTTGTATGTTTTAGTGTACAAATCAGTGCACTAGTAGCAATTTTTGGATATTTTTATAAAATAACTTCATCTATGTGAAAATACGTACATAGGTTCAAAATTCCTTAAAAATATGTAGATCTAAATGAAGGTCTTCCTCGTCCAAAAAAATATTCAATAAATCTGCAGTTCTTAAGGCGTCTAAAGTACTAAAGTCATTTTAGACATGCTTCTTTCAATAATTCACTATAGCTTGTAAATTTTCTCCATCATCACTACCAATTTTTCCACATACCCTTAAATACTTGAAATTGGGTAAGAGCCTCACGTCAGTAACTGCAACAACTCCCCTCTTGTGTAACCAAAAGTAAATTCTTAATACCAAATTTGAGCAACCAATTCCTCCAGTTAATTAATAACGTTAAACATTTCTGTGTCCGGGGAACTTGTTAGCTTGTAAATTATTAAAAACCTTTAAAGAAAAGGGTTTTTGCTGGTAATATCATTCAAAACCGACTTTGATCAATGCTCTAAACTTTGTTTTTTGTCCTAATTTTAATTTTATTCTGAAATCAGCAGAGTTATAAATATTTGGGAGTCAGCAGTATGCAACTATTAAGTACATATTCTAATTTCTTTGACCAAGGGGTAAAAAAGCCATAAGCCAGAGCGTAGCAATGAAATAAAGTCCAAATAAAATTGCAATTCATTGCAAGAAATGCAAAATGCTATGGGTAAAGGACATACCAAAAGTGCTTTATGCAATATATGCGCAATGAGAGAGCAATTCGCCTATTGAAAAAACTAGCATTAAATTGGGTACATTTTGATACCACAAACATATCTACATATTTGGTTGACTACGGCACAGTCAAAATCTCTGTTGTGAAAGTTGTAATTAATCGTATCATAAAATATTGTAAAGTAGCTCATACTCAAAAAATAAAACTACTAAAATCTGCAATAAATTATTTCGCTTTATAAGTCTGAATGAAGACATCATACACTATTTTACATTTATAATACATACTTATTTGCATTTTTATCATGCATTTAACGGATTTTGATTTAACATTATGGTTGTCCAACGGTGAGGACCCATTGTAGTCCTTTGGACCGCTGATTCTTCAGAACGTATGGTAACTAACGGCTTATGTTCCCTCAAAGCCAAATGTTGAAAACAAAAACACTTATACGTATTAGTCCACACAACGAAAGTATTTTGTACCATTACTGACATTGAAAGAGCGTATGTTATTAGCCAATATAATAGCCATCTTCGTGTTTTTGTACATATGTGTCGTTTGGGTAAAACTTAGTCACTTTAAGTTTGAAAATGGACAGAAAACCACTTCAGCACAATTTCACTTTGACACAAAATCAACGTCTCAGATCCAAAACTTTGCAAAATTTCTTTAAATAACAATAACTTAATAAATATTCACTTATATAATATAAGTTATAATTTATCGTTGAGAAAATTTGGAAATTTAATTAACTGGCCAAGTATTTGAATGATCAAAGCTTTACAAGCAAAATTTTGACACTGAATGGGTGTATGTTATAAGCCAACATCATAGTAGGCCATCTTCATTTTTTTATACATACAAGTCATGTTTTCGGAAATTTCTTGAAGTCTAGTCACTTGAAGTTTTATAATAGACAGGAAACAACATCAACACAATTTCACTCTGTGAGTGTAATAATCGTATAACAAAAATTTATAATTGTAAAACGATCCCATATTTCTATGACTAAATAGGAACATTAAATTTACTTTCAAAAAAAAATTGACGAAAAATCTCCGCGTAAAACAGCAACAAATCGCTTTAAAAAAGATTAAATTCATCCCACTTATCAAGCTTTTCATTCAAAGCCGAGAGTGAAATAACATTTTGTGAAGTGGAGTATAACTTTTTTTTTAAAGTTGAAGAATTTTTTTTGCATAAATTGTGTGCCAAGAATATACGAGCAGATTTTCCGGGTTTTAGTTAATTCAATATAAATTGAAGTTTTTTCAATTTTATTTTGTTTTCCCAGACATAAAATTCAATATCCGAAAAATCTATTTTATAAATGAAAACATATTATTTAATTCTTCAATAGTGATCGCAGCCACAAAAAACAATTCCGACTTATGTGATGTCGCACATAATTTTCGAAACTTCTCACGTAAGGCAGCATTAATTTATCAATGACAAAGTTTGTGAATTTAATTAAGCGCTTAGTTATGATTCAACGAAGCGTATGAAGCAGAACGTTTACATGAAATGGGCGTATGTTATAAGCCGACATCATAGTAGGCCATCTTGTTTTTATCGACACGAGTCATGTTTTCGGAAATTTTAGTCACTAGAAGTTTATAAGTGGATTGAACACAACACCAGCCGAATTTCACCCTGCAAGTGTAATAAACGATAACAAAAGTTCCCAATTCAAAAACGATTTACAATTTCTCTTAATAAATTAGAAGTTTTAATCAACTGTGAAAAATTATTCTAAGAAAGATCTCCGCACTAATCAGTTAAAAAGCACTAAATAACCAAAAATGTATCCCACTAATTCCCCAATCAAGTTTTTGTTTCAAAGCTGACCGAGAAATAACATTTGATGGAGCTGAGTACCACTTTTTAAAACAAAGTTAATGAAAAACCCGCAAAATTGTGAACTGAGAAACTACAAGCAAAGTTTCCAGTTTTTTTTGTTAATACAAAAAAAATTGCAAAGGTTTTACTATTTTCATAAACCTGCAATCTAAGAATCAAAAACCAAATTTTTAAACCGAAAATATATTGGTTCATTCTTCCATACTGATCGCAGTCATAAATAAACAATTGCCATAACTTCAACGACTTGCGTATTTTCTCACTAAAGTCAATGTTAGCTTATCGTGTACAAAGCTTGGAAATTAATTAAACTCACAAAGTATTGGGAGAAAGCTTGTAAAGCACTATATTAAAATCAAAAGCAATTCTTAGAAATATTATTCCACAGCCGAAATTAAAGTGTTGTTTACGGGACACTGCAAAGGTGTATGTTGTAAGACGAAATCGTAGTAGGCCATCTATAGTTTAATACATATTCGTATAATAATACATATAGTCAGGTGTGTGGAAATTTTGGTAGCTTAAACTTTAAATATTGACAAAGGACAAAGTAAACGCAATTCAATTCCTCAAGCTATGGCAAAGCGAAATGAATCTAAACACAACATGTCAATTCCAAAACGATCTAAAATTTCCGTGAGCAGTACAAAGCCTGAAACTACCTTTCAAAAATATTTGGACAAAACTTCCCTGCTCAAAGCAGCTATAAAGATCGTACAAAAGATTAAATGTGTCCCGCTGAAACCCCAATCAAGTTTAACTTCCAAATCCGATACTAAAGTAACATTTTCTGGACTTGGCAGAACAGAATTACGAACACTAAGGTTCAAGATTATAATTTACAACATATTAGCTTTCATACAATTTTGTCAATGCGTTAAAGCAATAAAAACAAAATCAGGAATACATACAACAGCCTTCGATAAAATATTGGCATGCTTTGCAGTATTAATGCACTTCAATTATGTCTTTTATATGGTTTTATTACAAAAGAAAGGATCTGATATATCGTTCTACTTGAATAACATTTTTTGCTTTCAAAATAAGTTTAAAGACGACGTCAAACAAACAAGCTCATTCCACGAACGTTTAGTTCTATTCACAATTTTACTATTTTTGTTAACAGGCTTATTACAGGCCACTCTATTTGTTTTAAGTTTTCATGTGATCAACCCATGTAAACCGTCTTTAATGGGCTATTTTCTATTAAAAGAGTGTTCTATAAACGAAATTTGCTTGAACATGGTTCAAACTGTAATTTCGTTTTCTCTCAAAGTTGCAATTTTAGTAGGAAATATAATTATGATTTACTTCGGTAGTAATTTTGCGGTTTTTTTTTGGTGGTAGTACATGGAATTTCAATGCTGACTTTTAGAGAAAATATTCATGCGTTTTGGATGCAATATAAAAAGATTAAACTACTATACTCGGACTCCTTAATATACAGACAATTTCAGTTGCACGAAATTTTGTTGAATGATATACAAAGCCATTGTTTGGCTGTTATTATGACTGGAGCTATTCTGAGTATATCAACAAATTTATCTCTTCTGTTTAGTTCTAGTTTGAAGAAAGTGGGAGATGAGGATTCTAACCTAATAAGTTTAAGTGCTTTTGGGTTTCTTGTAACTGATTGCACAGGTTTTCTCTTACTTATACTGGGCGGTATGGTGGCAGTACACGCTGAGTCTGAAAAAGTCATTCAAAATGTAAAACAACTGGATTGGATGTCTTCGACAAGATTTGATAGAAAATGGGCTCGCAAATTTTGGAAATCCTGTCATGGGACACGAATTAAATTTGGTGAGGCTAATTTTCTGGAAAAACAGACGCCTTTGAGATGTATTAGTTTTTCTCTTGACTTGGCTATTCAAATACTGCTTTTAGTTAGGCTTAAATAAGACAAGCCAAGGCAAAATATCATTTGTCTTTATAGGTTAATAAATATAAATTTATCATGTTATGAATCATTTTCATTCTCAGCACTTTTCACATATTTACATAAATTTCTATGGTATTTTTTAAAAGTTTTACATTGTTATTACAGAAAACCCAAATCGTACTTTTCCTACCTATCATCAATATTCCTATTTATACAGTGATACCTTTTATGACGTCACTAGTTCACTGTATTTGCTGCCTCGCTGCCAAAAAACTCACAAATCCTATTTGTATCCACTTTATGATACTTCTCATTTTGGGAATATAAAATTATTTTATTGCTGAACACTCTTTCCCATCTATATTCCTTTTACCTTTAGTTCCAATGCGATAAGATTTCTTTTGTACAACTTTATTATACAAATTATTATTATTCCTCCTCGATTGTCTTACACATCAATTGTAGAAACAAGCATATTGGAATACTTATGTCTCCAATAGGCTCGTTCCTAGAATTAGTCTTTTTAAGACTTCGGTAGATAACCGAATCTGCTAAAACATAGATCAACGTTTTGAGTAGCAGTTTTTATACAATGTAGTTCGTCTTAATACAATAAGACTATTAAAATTACAATGTACTGTGACAATTCACAAAGATCAAAAACAATGTACAAACAATTTACGAAAAATCTTTGTTTATCATCTCATTTAAGATTATTTATTATTTAAAATGTATCTCATCGTTTACAATAATCTAAAAGTTAATGTACCTTACTTAGTTTTTTCTAAAGCTTTAAATCTCTTAAAAAATGAAGAACAATATACACGTTTAAAAACTACAATATATTAAAAATGAGAATGCAAAATAATTACTTGCCATTTGTCTCTTTAAATACTTTCTACAATTCTATTCCTTTCCTGAAGTTTTTCCATCATTTTAATTGCTATCATTATAAGTATCATTAAACAGTAGAAAATTAGCTGCAGTGCAGGCCGGAATCTTTTCTACAGCCCAATGTTGTATTTTTATTCGTATTGGCTTGTCCGTCATTTAATTTCCATCTTACTTTAACATTTTCATAAAACAGATTTATCATCACAACATTTAGTTATGAAATCCAGTACCATATTTTTTAATTCGTTACAAATCCGTATAGTAGTTCATAATTCTCTTTTTTTAACTTCATTATATTAACAGATCTTAAGGCTACTTGAAAATTACACTCAATGAGCAATATAACTGGTTACTATCTTTGTAATTGATTACTATACAAAATTAATACATTGCCCACAAAAAGGTTACTGGTAAGTTTCTAGCTGAACCGGAAACGCTTCGTACAAGTTATCATAAACTGGTGCAATATCGGTTTTTGGTCGCGAAATCACTAAAGAAGTTAGTTTGGATCCAGCCTCTCTCAATGCTTCACTATAATTAACTTGTAAATTTTCTCCATCATCTTCACGGATTGTTCCACATAACCTTAAATACTTAAGATTGGGTAAAAGTCTCAGTATTTGTAAAAACTCTGATTTCGTACACCCAAAAAATAACTCCAAATACCAAATTTGATTGCCCCATTCCTCCAGAAAATCAATAATGCAAAAAAATGCTGTGCCCCGGTCACTAGTTTCCTTATAAATTATTAAAAATCTTGAAAGAAAAGGACTTTTGCTTTTAATATCATAAAAAATCACCTTTCTGATTAATGCTCTAAACTTTGCCTTTTGCCCTAATTTCATTCTCAGTCTGAAATTAACAGAATTATAAATATTTGGAAGAAGGAAGTATGCGATTTTGGGAATGTTAAAGTAAACCCAAGACTTTTTGGACTGAAGGTGGGCGTTAATAAACTTGCGGAAGTCTTTGGAAACAAGGCGGAGATTGAACATTGACTCCATGTTGAGATAACGCAATCGAAAAAGGATTGGTAGTACCTAAAAGTAAAATATGAGATTGTATTTTGCATTAAGTTAAATTATATTTAAGAAATAAAACTCCGATTTATATTGAAACTACCTTCTTTAGATGAAGTAAGGTTTTTTGGGAGGGGCTCAAGCTAGATCGAAACTGAACGCAAGTGTTGAAACAGTTTTGGACATCGGCTAGATCATCCAAGTGACTGAAAACTTGTTCCCAAATCTGTAGTAAAAAGCGTTTAGAAATTAGACATGAATTTAGCAGTAAAAATTATGATAAGGGTAATGTTTTCAATACTTCACTATCGCGTATAAAATATTATCCTAGTAAAATTTACACATGATCATTATATTTAAATTTTGACTGTAATTAGTTACCTCATTAGGAAATCCAAGGATATATGTTGGATTTTGGCCTTCAACGACAGTATTCATTTTGGCTTGTAAATTTGCACAATACGCTTTTATTTTGTTTCGATTTTGTAAGCGGATTTGATTATTTCCGAGAACGATTTCGAAATTCTCTTTAGTCTGCTCCATTGTTGTATTTGCTTTTAGCATGAGTGTCGTATGTTTACAACAAATTTAATTGCCAGTTGGCTTGATAATGATTAAAATTCAGACAGTTTAGAACTGTAAAAAAATCTGTTGTTTTTTTTCGGATTTAGTATTGCTATTCCATAAGTGTGTTTACAAAATATCCAAAAACACACAGCTGCAGCTGCTGTATACCTGCCACATGTATATGTGCAAAAAGCAAGAAAAACTGCTATTGGTATTGGTAAGCAAGGAATGATATTGGTGGCTACTTATCGCAATAGATTATTGTATTTCCATTCCCAGAAGATGATGTATGTGATTCTTGCGATATGCTTGGTACGTTGAAACTTCGCTATATATATCTAGAAATTATGCTTTCGATGGGTTGCCACACATATGAAGTCATGATTGTCTTGGCTTAAGACAGATTTGGATTTATGATAACGGTGTTGAAATTGTGTAATGAAAAAAGTTAGCAAGACCAAAGGGATTAGTAAGTTCCAAAGGAAAACTTTCAAGCTTCGACCACAAAGTAGCTTCAAAAAATAATGCAATACTTGAAAAAAATAAATGAATATTCCCTTGATATTTTATTTTTATTGAAATGAATTTTGACATATTATAATTTACAGAAAGATATACTATAAATTTGTACTCAACTCGGGAAACAAAATAGTTCATCAAGTCTATTTTCCAGTTTAATAAACCAAAACTCTTTATTAAATTAAAAAGTAATCTTCGTGTAAATCTGGGTTCTGTAATCTTTACCATTATATAGTTATTATCAGGGTCGCGTTTTTACCTTTCTTTACCTTTTCCTTTCTCATCAAAATTCCTATTTTTACAACTTGTCTTTATATGACGTCGGTATACAATCGAATTCGCTAAAACACTACCACAAAACTCACAAGTCCTCGTGGTATCCGGTTTATGATACTTTTGATTATGAGAATACAAGGTACTTCTATTGTTAAATACTCTCTCGCATGAAACACATTTATATACCTTTTTCCCTGTACTCCCAATCATTTGAACTTTATTTCGTACAACTCCCTTATTCAAATTATTAGTGACATATCCACCCCTAATTTGTTTAGATCTACCTTTCTTCTTAACCACCGTATTTAATTGTTCAACAGGCTTGTTTTTACAACTGGTCTTTATATGACGTCGGTAAGTAATCGCATTTGCTAAAACACTACCGCAAAATTCACAGTTCCTTTTGACATTCGGTTTGTGGTACTTTTGATTATGAGAATATAAGGTACTTCGATTGTTGAATACTCTTCTGCACGAAACGCATTTATGTTCCTTTCTCCCATTAGTTCCGAACGATGATGATACTTCTGACGAGTTACTAGTTTGGATGTCCAGATGTTCTGCTTGATGTCCATCGTCTGGTAAAATAAATTGCAGTTCTTGGTCATCTGGCTCAGGTTTAATTGGAAATGCATCTGTAAATTCCATCAGCGTGTCGTCTACTGTCGCGGATTTTTTCAGTGACTCTGCATCATAAACAATAAGTGGGTACCCGAATTCATTGTAAAGGTCTGTTGAACAAAATCAATATGATTAGTTGCTTCACTCATTAAAACAACTATAAGAAATTTTCTTGAGCATTTATTTATGATTTGAATATTTCAACTTACGTTCTTTAGCAAATTGTCTACACTTATCAATAATCATGTGATCATCATGAGGAATGTGTCTTAAATCGCTGCTGACATCTGATATTCCTTTTAGCTTTTGTACAAATTCTTGTTGAACACTCCGAAATCTTTTGGTAGCATCCAAAATTTCTGTATAAATAAGTTGAGCTTGGCTAACAGCTTTGGTGCACTGGTCACAAGTTTTTAGCCATGTTGAAACTGATGATATGTTGTCCAGAAAGTTGAGTTGTTGACCAGGTCCGCTGCTGCTTTGAGGAATTTCTAGTAAAACTCTGACAAGAAATTCAGCAGTCGGAATTCTACTGCTTTGTGTAAAAGATGATGACGATGATAACCACTCATTTTCGGGATAATCAGTATCGGTACAAATTGAATTACAAAATAAACAGCCATTTAAATTGACAGAATTGTCAAAATCAACAGCACGGCCGGTACTTCGATTTTTTGACTTCTTTTTCATTTTCACAGATTAAAAAAAGTTTATGAAGACATTTGCAAATTTAATTATTCAGTGAAATGATAGTTATTTCCTAAAATTAAACAAGTTTTCTCAATAAAAATACGTGTCGAACTTTTCTAAAATGAAGAGTACAAAGCAGTGAATGTAGCAACAGATCAACTAGCAATTTTCACTCGATCAGCTGCTATGCTTTGTTCTGTATACAAGCTAGCAGCACATGAGATTTGTGTAAAGTGGTATATTGCAGTTGGGGAGCAGGAGTTTCTTCTAGCACCCTGATACAGAGCGAGTAAAAGCATCATGTTTTGTATTGATGATGTGTATTCTTTTACAGTTTAGTTGGGACTCTATAAGACCTCTTTGGTCAAATTTGATGGGTGGTCCCTGGACAAAATTTGAAATATTTTTAACCCTCTACTTTACTTTACTCTAACTTGCAGTAACATTTTTACCCATAAGACAACATGTCGTATTTGACCAGCTCCTTTCCCCAGGTTTCCCGAAAGTAGAAAATTACTGGCGATTGAGCACTTTACCTAAAAAAAATGTGTGCTCCTAAGAAGTTTGAAGAGATTCCCTCGAATGGCACCTCTGGGGAGTTGAATCCATCACATGCTCACCAACTGTAATATGACTTTCTATATAGTTCCCTATTTAGAATGCAATCTTTTGTCAATATTCGTACAATGCAATTCCTAATAATCACATCGGTTAATTATGCATTCATAAGTATTTACGTTAATTTTAGGTTTTCATAAAAGTTATATGGTAAGTTTATTGCTTATTGAGCTTCGCATATTTTTTTTCTTTCAACTTAAGCACCTTTATTGTTCGGATATGCTATGCAATGCAATATAATGTAATATTGCTTGTGACTTGTGGTACTATTTCATATCTGCCATAGTCACCATATCTGAAATGGAACTTGTAATCAGAAATAAATATTTTGTATCGTACATGAATGCACTTTTGTCAAAAGTTAAAATTGAACTTTATGAGTCATCGGTAAAAACAAATTGGAAGGTTGAACGAGAACTGCATGTATGTTTGGTTGCATACTTATAAGCCTGTTCATCAGCCTGCTGAATACGTTTTTCATTTCTCGTTAGAAATATTTACTAAAAATTACTTCATATTAGTCTTGGAAATATTTACGAAATAAACTTTATTATCTGAAAGATACAATGGACTCTATACTATTGCCGTTTTTAATTAGTCTTACACTATTTATCTTATTCATTTTAATTAGTTGTTGTGAAGTTTGTAAGTATAAACATAAGCAAAAAAGCTTGAAATCGTCATCATCAATGGTAAGTTAACTAACTAATACAGTTTAATTTTAAATTTCATGTTTTACAAAGTAATTATAAATAAAAATTAAAATCATCATATTTTTTATCATCAGTTAGCTAATTTATAATTTATTTTCTTGCAGGCCAATACACAAGACACTGAGACTGACTCGACAAGAACTACTGCTGCCTCTACGAATGAAGACGAAAATGTAACCAATGTATAATTGTCAAACCATAAACAAATATATTTTTCTGTAAAAGCTAATTTATTGCAAAATAAACTACGTAACTCGTAAAATATACAAATTGTACAAACTTACATTTAATAAAACTTTACAATAATATTTAGAATGTAAATTAAATCGGTCAAATTTTCAATCACAAAAATATTAGTGAAACTGAAGCTTTCAACATTTAAAGTTACATTAAACATTTGAACACATTTTAAGTTAAAAACGGCTTACTGAAAACTTTTACAGTGTCATATGACAAGTTATTAACTTTTATTTCCCTCAAAAAGGGAAGTAACTTCCACACATTCGACTTGTTTAAATTTCCTTCCTGATTTTTATTTAGGAACTTTTCGATTTCCACCAAGTCAACTTTTCTCTCTCTATTTTTCATACTTTTCTGCTTATCAACTCCATTTAGATATTCTTGCCACCAATCAGTCCTAAGTGGCTTATCTCCCCTACCAAACTCCTTCTCAATTTCCAAGTATTCTAACATTGGAAATAAAGCCAAAATGCTAAAACTAATCTTATCACCAACCGGCATCTTTAAACTCAACCTTTTTACCTTACAAACCACCTTATCAATATAATTGTCTTCCATCAGTGTCTTAATAACATCATTATCACTTATTCCGAAATTTTCTCCAAATTTTATCTCTAAAACTTCCAATTTAGGAAAATTATTAACCATTTTAAAAAACATATCAAAGTTTTCATAACCACATAAATACACACTCAATTCGAATAAATTATCTGCCCTGCAATTACACAGATCAACTAACCAATCAACTTTACTTACAACTAATTTCCTTAAACTTGGCCAATAAAATTCAGAATACAAACTCTTCCAAGTTTCCACCTGGAACTCTTGAACCTTCCCCGAAAAACTTGATATCAAATTATTATGAACACCCAAAATAAATTTTGTTGTTCCCGGAAAAACTAACGACGTTAAATTTGGACAAGCCTCTTCCAATAACTTATTATAACTATTTGAATACTCTTGACTATCATCCTTAATACTACCAGTTATCTTTAAATGTTTTAAATTAGGCATTAATTTTAAAATTTCTAGAAATCTACTTTTTGTACAATTCATTCTCAAGGTCAAATACCAAATTTGTTTACCCCACAGTTCGAGAAATTCGATAACTTGTGTATCCCATCTTCTAAATCGATCTAATGTTAAACCAGTATTGTCATGAATCATGACATATCTTGAAAGAAATGGGTTTCTGGTTTGGGGATGACTTAAAACCTGATATCGAATAATTGCACGGCCTTTCGAAACATTTAGAAGAGTATCCTGCATAAGTATTTCTAATGGAGAGCAGTTATAACAGTAAGGTATAAGATCGTATTCGATGGGAGGAGATGATTTGTGCCAGGATATCTTCTTGGATTGGTAGAACTGATCGACACATTTGTTGATTGGTTTGGAGGTGACACGAAGATTAAGAATTTGGTTGTGGGTGAGGTAACCCGTTTTAAACAAGATTGGTAGTATCTGTGAAAAATAGAAACAAATCTTTGGTTTGTTCACACATTTTGGTATTGCCTTAAAATAATTTAAATCGAGGTTAACCTTTTTAAGTTGGATTAATGTTCTTTGGGTGGTACTGCAACTTGATCGGAATTGGTGGCATGTGTTAAAACAGCTTTGAATGTCGGTGGATTCATCGAAATTGTCAAAAACTACTTCCCAAATCTGCGTAAAATAAAACCAAATTTATAATTACACATAGATAAATAATTTTTGAAGTGCTTTACATTTATGAAACTAATTTATATTTAAAATTACTAAAAGTCTACCTCATTTGGAAGTCCAAAAATGTGATGAGAATTTTCCCCTTCCACGACACTTTTCCTCCCAGTTAGAAAACTCACAATGGTCTTTTCCATTTTCAGTCTATTTTGTCCAACAATTTTCTTTTTTAAGGCAAATCGTTTACTTTCAAGGGTAACTTTTAAATCAGTAATTTGTTCTGACATATCATCAGAAAAATCTGTAAGTAAACTATTATCCTTATGATCCATTTTTCTAATTGCTTTTTGCGACATTATATGTGTGTCTTTTGTTGTCTTGTTAGTTCGCCCTGCAGTTATTTTTTTTAACCGTAAAATTATTTTAACCAAGATGTAAGTAATAAAGGTAACCTTTTGGAGAAAAAAGAAGCTATATCATATCACGTACATTGGTTTCTCCAACCAAAACAAGCTCAGCTGCCGTATATCTGAGACATGTATTTGTACAGAAAGTTTGAGTAAAGCATAGTGAAGCCGGTCATTTCCAGGCATATCACATATATGTATATCTTTAGTACAAAGACAAAATGATGAATTGGTGTAATGTCGCTTGCCTTCTTTGTACTTGATATTTTTCCAGCAGAGCAGTTCACGCATATAAGCATCTGTATAAAAATAATGATTAAATTGGATTAAATGACATATGAAATATAACTTCCACCAAGTAACTATTTCATAATCGCCACATTTGTACTTTTCATATCAAACATATTTTCATTTGATTTATTTTACATCAACACACTTGTGTCTATGCTAAAACGGTTTCCTTTTTTTGTTTTTTGACCTGTATTTTGTCGTAAATTCGGTAAGCTATAAATTTTCAAATATATCATAAGCTTTGTAGCTATTAATTCAATTTTGTTTCAAATTCATCCAAAATTGCACGCAAATATTTGTGTAAAACGACCACATTTTTTTTACAAAATTTAAAATGCCCATTAGGAGTAGATTAAGTTCCTCATTTCTCATCAGTGAGTTTTTGTCTAGATTTTTGATTCTTACGACATAATTTACCATAATGTTGTCTAATGTAGATCTTATGATGGCTTTACAAAACAAAATTATCAATACGCAAGTAAATTTTATGTTGCATTGGTGCACATACCTGGAAAATATGCATCATAACCATTTTTTCACAGTTTTAAAAAATATGTTTAATTATTTACACATAAAACAATATCTAAAATATTTCCTTTGTATTTTTGGATGTGGCTGCAGAAATATCTTGGATACTTGGTTAGGTTATATCCTATTTTTCTGGGTATTTCCTTATTCGCCTTCGGTTGCATGTTACACAGAAAGAAAATGCAATGTGCAATTGTAAACTTCACAAGAAACTAGAATAAATTTGGTGTGTAAGTCATGCATAATACGTGCAGTCACGTACACATACATGTAATTCATTTGAAGTTGCTTTTGTACGCCTTGTATTGTATAGTGATAGGTTGCGAGATTGATTTTTTGATTTGGTTGCTTTGTACGTAACATGTGAACTGATTTTTTCATGTGGTAGCTGGTGTAATATTAGATATATTGCATATCAAATGTAATGTTTTGTTCAGCCACTGCTTTGCTGCTGAGCCAACAAGTGCGAATGTGAAGCAAGTGTAATAGTCAGTTTGACATTTGGTGATGCAAACGCAAACACGTACCAAAACAAGCAACAGCTGAATTTCGGTTTTTTGATTAATTTAATACGTATTTTTACAATAGTTTAATACAATGTGGCTATATTGGGTATTAGCTGCTGTTTCCCTGTTAATAGTTGTAGTTTGTTTTAAAATATGTTTAAATTTCACCAAACCATCAGTAAGCATTCACAATAATTTTATAAAATAACACACACAAATGAAGCAATATTACTACGTTTTTGTTGATTCACTTGTATTTAAAATACATTTGTCTTATTTATTTATTTTCAGTCCAATCCACATATGACAAGTGACACTGGATTTGGTGGTAGAACTAATGCAGATAATTTATATTTGGCATCTCCAACACCCTATTATGCCACAACAGATCATTTTACTATACACGTAGACGACAGCAATACTAACAACACGACAGATTGTGGTGGAAACACTGGAGGAGGATTTGGTAGTGGAGGTGGTGGGGGCTGTGATTCTGGAGGAGGTGGTGGTGGTGGATGTGATACATGAAAATATGGTAGCTCATAGCATCCATTTCATTATGGGTTCTACTTTAATCTCTGATGCCAAAGTATGTACAAAATAAATTTTGGCAACATTTGTAATGGGACGTGTGCTCACTTTTTTATAACTAAATGTTTTGTTTATTAATAGTACCAATAAACTTAGATTAAAAGCAATGTAAGGTATTTTTGGACGTCTTGAGTTACGTGTGAATAAAATCAGACTGAACTGTGAGTGTTTTCTATAAATTCGTATGCCGTACCTGAACTGTTATCACATAAAGTTCAGGTAAGGAGATTGGTTTTATAGTGAATGGATTAAATAAATCCTTGTCAACGTTTTAATACTTATCTTTTAGATAGAACACAAATGTACTTAACCTAGCATGTTTTTCATTATGAATAAAATGGGATTGATTACGGAAAATTTTCGATTATCATACAACCCAAGTTTAAAAAATACAATTCTAACTCTACGATTGAGTAAATTTAAAACTTTTCTGAAGGTAATTGTTGCTGCCAATAAAAAAAATTTAAGTTTAAAGCCAAAATGTGGTGAAAGTTGTTAACTGACATGAATCTTTTTTACAAATTCGGTTTCGAATTATGCCTGTCTTATTCCAAACACATATCCTCTTTTTTTAGAATTTCGATGTTAGCTTAAATACGAATTAATAGCTCGTTTTACTGTAACAAGCATGCATACTATTATGTTATCATCATACGTCACAAGTTTACTTTTTATCCTAAAAAAGAGCACAGCTGCTAAATCTCTTTTATTTCCTTTGGATCAAAGCTCAATACTTTGTAGTAAGCTTCCTGATTATAAGATTGTACGTTGCTGATATTACACTTCCTTTTTCTCCTTCAAAAGTAACGATATTACTACGCGATGAAGAAACGACACTTCATAGATTTCATTGAAATGGCATTACCAAAGAAGCAATAGCAGTAGGATAGTATGTTAGTTATAAATCTGTATGATCGTACCAATAAAAATCGATTTATAGAGATGATAATAGACATCCTGGATGCTAGAGTTACCCGTTTCTACAGTAAATCGACTTTCTCTAAATATTTTTTGACAAATATATGAGAAAGCAGTACATTTCACAAACTCAATTTCACTAACAAGTCATTCGAGTATGAGTAAAGGATTTTAACTTTCATGTAAAACATGGAATATTGGAACGTGAAATATATATGTAACATTTTGAATAATGTTGAGATTTTCACTCGCTTGTGACTCAGAATCGTGAAATATAAGCCATTTTAATAGAAATCGAAAAGTCACACCTTCATTGTAAAAAATCTAGTTATTTTTGGAGAAAGTACTTGCTATATTTTTTCCGTTTTGTAGAAAGTCAAGGAATTATTCACGTACATTCTCTGGAATGTGCATGTTATTCTGTAAACTACACAGAACGGTAGATATCATGTTTAAAAACGAAGTACGGAGTAGAGAAAAAGACTGACATAAGTTTACCTTTAATGTATGCTAGTGTAAAATGTGTTGTACTGGATATACGTACAGGTTTGGAGTCAAATTTGTTATGGCATAAAATACGGGAACATCGTCTTACGAATTGATCTCTTCACAATTGATCGTATAATGTCTCATTTCCTGTTTTGCTCGCTCGAACTGCTTTGCTGTCTAACCCACAAGGGCAAAACAAGAACCGAGAGCAAAAATTCTACTGAGATTTGCTGTTTGTGAAACATACATACACAGACCAAACAAAAGTAGCAATTGGATTTCACTTTTATTCTATATTAAATTACACAACACAAAAAATGGAAGAAAGCATGTGGATTTACTTTGTTTTTGCAGCAGTAGTAATCCTAATGCTTGGAATATGGTTTCGATTGTGCTCGAGGTTTACCAAACCTTCCAGCTCTGTAAGTTTTTGTTTTATTATTCATTTACCATTCATTCATTATTGATATTACATATATAGCATTTAGTTAAGTAAACATTTTAATAATAAAGTTTTCATTATTTGTGATAATTATATATTACAGGCAAACGAAATAAAAAGAATTACCGACATGGGTAGTAGTAATGCGGACAACCTCAATTTGTCATCGGTAACGCCACACATTACTACTACGGATGACTGTACAGTACACAAAGAAGACAGTATCACCGATAATTTCAGTGATTGTCGTGAAAACACTGGAGGAAGAGGTGGCAAAATTTCTGGAGGCGATGGTTGCCGGGAAAATGATGGAGGTGATAGGTAAAGTGACTAATAGGGATTAACAAGAATATCCAGTAGCCGAAAATTCAATAAATTGTTAACAAGTAGTGCATGCCGAAAATTCTGTTAAATTTACAAAAAGTTATGATGTATTTATCTCCACAAAATGATTTCATCTAGATTTATTTTTATTCGAGTAAAAAGTTAAGCCGTATTTATATACTTCAAGTGATCAGTTTTTTGAAATGAGAATGACATAGGACAGAGCTAAAATTTGAAAACATGTTATTAATTTCAAACTTATGACGAAACAAATCTGCAAATATATATACAAAATATACAAAATATTGGAATTCGCGTAGCAAAGTAATTGCTATGAAAAATAGATCAAACGTAGTTATTAATAGATACATGTGAAAAGTACATGGGAAATAAAACAATACAAACACGATAGATTAAGTTTTGACTGTCAACAAAAAATATTTATTGTGTAAACGTTACACATTCATTTTACATGTGCGTAATTATTTTTAAAATAAACTCAGTTTGTGTTCAATATAATTCCACAAATCCACTTACAGACGAAATTATTATGCATTATTACATATCGTGTACCCGCATTTATGGAAAGCATTACAATATGCATGAGATCAAAATATGTCTAAGCAAAACACAACCTTAAAATTAAAAGAAATTTTATACATGTGTATATTATTACAAATGCTACTTCAGTGCATTTTTCTTCATTGTGCAACTTAGTAGTTCAGCATGACAGCTCTGGCCTTTACAAAAACTCTGTTTATATTCTTGCTAGAAAGTGAGGAGACGGTGACATACTTATTAAATACATAAATATACATTCATTTTAAACTCACTCAAAACTTTGTTGAATAAACCTAGCATAGCGGTGTATTATGCTCACTATATATTGATTTCAAATGATGCTTGAACGAAATTTGAAGAAAACTTTCTAATCGTTTTGCTATCATGTCCCCTGTTTGAATTCATATTAACTTGAATGAGAGTGGTTTATCAAGTTTGTATGAACCAGTGATGCTTAAATCCTCACATCAGACAAGTAATTGACATTCGTATGTGTTTGTCATGATGGCAAATGAATATGATCAGCATATAGGTTACCTTTGTAATGCATTTTGATTTCATTTTATAATTCATCAATGAAACATTTATCTTACAGTTTCTCTTACCAACCTTTTAATGTGCACACATACTTTGCCAAGCTACTGATTTTCTGTTAAAGAAAAACCGAATAACTGTACAGTTAATATTGTTGAGCTAATACGACAACATAAATAATTATGGACGATACGTGGTTTTTTATTATATTTCCTCTAGTAATCCTTCTATTTTGGATTTGTTGTTTTATCTTTGTATGTGGTGATGATTTTCGCTCATCGGTAAGTCAACTACGTTTTTGTAAAACATTAATAACATCAGGAAATTTGCTTTGTTTAAACAGTTAATTACTTTTAAAAGCGCAAGCCGCCCATTCCAGACGATACTGTGATGATAGACGGAACGGCTGTTCCGTGACGATGGTGCTAGCCATTCAACTGATTTTGGTGGAGGATGTTTTAAAGACTAAAGTTCTTAAAGAAAGAGTATTAAATATCCGATAGTACTCACTCCGATTTGGTGTGGCATTATCTCTTACAATTGTTCAGGATAAAATAAAAGCGACAAGTAAATATTTGATATTACTTAAAAATAACATTTGAATTGCTGACACAGCACTTGAGTTTTTAAAATTTGTTCCTTGTAGTTTGACAGGTCTGAAAATCAGAAATTTCATTTAAAATATTGATTAATTATTATTTATATTCCATATTTTCCTGTGCAATATGTTATTTATGAGAATTCTCTATTATTTCATTGCATCCCAGCAACTAATTGCGATATAAAAAGTTGAATAGCATTTCCTATAAAAAGAATTATGACTCCATGAGTCAAAATCAATACATAAATTAAAACATTTTAAAACAAATTATTGATAGCTACTGTCATCGAAGTTTGCGGTTAGTTCATTCAACTGTGTACTTTACAAAAACTAGTTCATGATAATAAATTTGTGTACCGTGCAAGAGGGCGAAAAAACAAGCATTTATACATCTATTGAATTATTTTAACAAGCTGATTTTACTTTAACTCATCATTTTGTGACACAAAGTATGTGAGCAAAATATACGTAGTTCACTAGTATAACAGTGCATAATACTACATAGTTAGTTAATTGTCATTCAATAAAATGTATTGAAGTATTTTTTCAGACTGAAAACTACAACTATTTGCTATGTGAATAAAGAAAAAGTAATACATTACGCACAATAAATTTTCTGTAATGTTTATTTTTGGATATTATAACTGGCAGTTTTTGTTACACAAAAATTAAAAATATTTTATTAACATATTTGTTAATATGAGGTAAAATTTATGGAAAAATAATATTGAAACGCATTGCTAAAAATGCCAGAAAAAAAAACAAAAAATGTTTATTTGAATTCCAAATTTAATCCGTCGGGTTAATAAATAGAGCCTATATGAGTCATGATATGTGTACTAGAATGAGTTTAAAAAATACCATAAACACAAATTTGCAAAAACATATTTTATGCATGCATCCGATGATTGTATTGCGTGTTTATGTTGTTTATAGTTCATTTATGCTAGCTAAACGTCGATTTTCCTGGAAAATGCCACAGCTTTGAACTTCACCTAAACAAGAAGAGTCAATTCGTGTACGCAGTAAGGAGCCATTCACGAAAGAAAATACACTGACGCACATTTATTTTCAATAACATACGTTTGTAATACTTGTATAGTACTCAAATACTGTTTACTAAATCGTGCTAAGATTTGAGTAGATTCAAGCGAATTAAAAAACATAGCAAAGGGACGAACCCTTAACATGTAACGTTTTTTATTATGGGTAATTCTGTAGAGTCAAGTTTTATTTAGATGCTTTGATGCTGAACCAGCAAGCGAAAGCAGTAATTTAAAGTGACTGAAATCTAGTAACTTGTTAGTACTATACTGAAACCAAACCACAATAGACGATAGCAGAATATAAAATTGCATTTTTTTGTGTTTGTATTTTACAAAAAAATATTATAACATGGATTTTGTTTGGCTCATTGTACTAATATCTGTGATTTTGATGCTGATTTTGATTTTATGCGTGTACCGAGAATCCAAGAAGTCTCGAAGCCGAGTGAGTTTGTCTTTATTTTGATTTAAAATATATATAAGTGGAGTTATTTTTAATACTTTTTATAATTTTTCAGTCGAATTTAACTAGAACTGGTTTTGCACACAATGGACAGTTTTCGTCAACGCCATATACTATTACTTCATATGACTGTAGTATAAACACGGATCACAGCAGTAGTAGTACTACTAATGACTGCGGTGGATATAGCGGAGGAGGTTGTGATAGCGGCGGTGGTGGTGGATGTGATTCGGGGGGCGGGTCATGTGACTAGTGGACGTATTGGTGTCAGGTTTATAATGACCGCACGGTTAACTTTGGGTGCCTTTGTACTTTATAAGTGAATCGATTAATAAAATTTAAATTGTAATATCGAAATTTTTTGGACAAAGTACCTTTAAAATGTTAATCAAACTTAAATGTCTTTGTTTAGGAATGTGGACCAATTATTTTATTGTCATATAGATTACACAAAAATCTATTATTTTAGTGAAATTGAACTGATAACCTTAAAATATTTATGTTTTACATGTGATTAATAAATACTTATCCAAACCAAATATAAGTACAAAATAATGTATTATCAAACAAAATAAAGCCAATATTTTTGGGAAAAGTATGGAATAAATGTCAGAGAATCACCATGAAATAAAAAATAAACAGATGATACCATGCTACAAAGTAATTGGAAACTATGGTTCTCTTCATTTTGAATGATGCCTGTATGTATTATCAATCCCGGATTTATTCATCTAAAAGATGTCAACCAAGTTGCATATTTTTATTACAAATCGGCTTGTTCGTTTCTCTTATTAAACACCTTTTAATAAAACGTTTGAATGTCCATGTTGGCATACAGCTTTGGCGATTGCACATTTTCATCAAAAAATTACTTGAAAAATTTGTTCATGGGCTTAGAAAAGTGTGTGCGTTTTCAGGAAAACAAATGCTTCACAAAAACTTTACTGATCTCGTGAATATTGTTGGGGTGTGATGTTAGGTGTAATACGATAATTTAATAGGATGTAAACTTGTATATTTACAATACACGTTTCACGTCTATTAATTGGCAACGAGCCCCATACTATTAAATTTGCTTTTATGTATGTAATTTTGTGTAAGAATTTTTTTGCACTGCTTTGCAGAAACCGAAACCAAAAATAAAGCGAATAATTCATACGGACTGAGATGTCAGCTAGCTTGCAAAGAATGACCAGTGGACACAGTAGGTAAAAAGCGGTATAACGTTCGTTATCACGTTGTGGTTTTCCCGTCAATTGGGATTTTCTTTGTGGTACGCAGTTTATTTACGAAATCTCATCATATATCAATCTCGAATGGGTTTTTTATCGTCAGAAAATTAGAATATCGTCTTAAAAAATTTTAATTGATATTATTTTGATGTTATTTCTGATATTCTTAGTCAGACAATTGCAAAGTAAACATGGGTCATTGGGGCTTAAAAAGACAAGTAGTCCTAGTGGTATTAATGTTGAACAACGTAACAACGGAGAAGGAGGTAGTTATATGAGCTTAATTAATGGAAATCCTGGTGAAAATGTGATACATTTGAATCGGAGAAATTTTAATTTTTAATGATCTCGTAATATGAAAATATGCCTTCAACTTCCAGAGTGACAAAAGCTTTCAGCCAAATAAAATATTTGCTTACCGGTCTGCTTTCTCTAATTATTAATTTGTGGTTTTATTAATACTTCAATTTAAAATGTTTAATTTTTTTTAAATACAAATGAAAATATGTAGTCAAAACACACAAATTGAAATGAACACACACCCATGTTTTATAAAAAGACTAAATGTACCCAACACGGAAATGAAAGAGAAATCTGTTCATAACAAAACTACCTTTACATTTCAACACTCTTATAAATATGTATTTTTAAGCAGAGAACAAACAAAAATAACTAATATGTTCCAGTATATCGAAATATAAGAATGTCTTGCTCCCATCGAGGTCATTGCTCTTAATCCAAACGAACATGCACGCTATGTTTGTTTTTGCTGCTTTGGGAACTGGAACAAAAAGTGAAAGTGTGTAAACAACACTGGGATTTAGTGGCTTATTATTATTTTACCGGTCGACAAATCTGCCCACTTTTTTACCCTATCGTATTATTTCATTTTTAAATGTTTTTATTGAACGATGGAGGATATTAATAGCATATTAGGGCCACATTGGTGTATATTTTTAATAGTTTTAGGAATAATTATAATTGTGCTATTGTGTCAAATCACTAAATGTATAATTATCGTTGTTGTAAGTTATCATTATATACGATTATTATAAGTATTAATATTTTGTTTAAATTTCCCAATTTTATGTTGAAAACAGTAAAGTGATAATCATACTTTATTATTTGTTAAAGCAACAAAAAAGACATAGATTTAGTAATCACCTCGTGGGTCCTGTAAGCAGTAACGGGAGCTGGGAATTTCCACCATCTTATGCGAATCATAATGGTGGAGAGAAAATATGTCATTTTGGGAACAGCCATTGGGATACACAACAACGGAATAATTTGAGAGATATTACATAGGAACCTGTTTGGTTAGGTATAAAAATCCAGTCTGTAAAATTATTCAGTTTTGCGTGCTCCATAAATTGATAAAAATTGTTGTGAAAAATAAAGGTAAATGAGACGATTATACAAAAGTATTCAATTCAAAAATTGTAAAATATTTTAATAAATTTACGTAAATAAACATATTCTGCTGGTTTGGGGTGAAATCGAGTTTTCAATAAATAATAAGTTTTCTTATCATCCATAATATTTAATATGATATAGTATATGCCAAACCTTTAAGTTTGCGCATTTTAATTAGCCTTTAAACTGGGTCAATGTGACAAGTTTACTTCAATGTCACATTTTCTTTTGTTGATGATATGTGACATTGTCATTGCACTAGAATCAGTATCATAAATAATCTGAAACGTGTGAAATGAGTTTAAAGCTAAAAAATATTTTCTCGAAGATTTTTGAGGACGTTATGAGAAAGTCTGATCGTGCAACTGGTCAACCTCGTCACTTTTAGAATAGAACTGAGAGGGTGTCATATATGTTAGAGATTCACGAATTAAGTCTTTCATCTTTAATTGTGTTTAACCAAGTCCAAATGCCTGTGACATTACTGGAAAATATTGACGCAAAAAATGGAGATGGCTTTAACTGCAGAGATAATAAAGGAAACCGTTACAGTGAAAGAGATTAAGCTAGTGCCACATATTTTGGAGAGTTTAAATTATTTTTGTTTTTTGAATTGTGATCACATGAAATACATTGCAATGTGTGTAAAGGTTGTTTCTTTAGATCAATAAAAAATTACATGACGAGTATCATCAAATAGCAGCCTAAAGTTATTTTGATGATGAACATATGAATTCGTAAAAAATAGAAGAGACACATATTTATGTAGGTTTACACGATTTAAATTCACGATGACAATATTTTTTTACTGATATTGAATGATCTTGTAAAAAATCGAGCATTTGCTGATTTCAAGGTTATATAAATATCGTTATGCATTGGAATTGCGTAATAGCAATGTACAAAAAATATTTATCTATATAAAATCCAGCACATAAAAGCTTATAATTTCATTCAAATAAGTGGTAAGAAGTATTACGTTAGGAGTTATTCAGCTTATGTGGTTCGGAATGGAAAGCTTGGTGGTGAGTTTTTAGTAAAAAACACCGCATCCTGAATATGGTTTTTGATCAACAAATGCACACAATTTGTATAAACTAGGCATGTTTAAAGTTGCAAATTACTTTATCAAAATCTCCTGTGTACATGATTATTAAATCGTACCACAGCAAGTGTAAAAGTCAAACGTTTTGATAGGGTTTGAAATTTTTTCATAAAATGTCTGCGATCTATGCTATAATTCCTTTTGTTATTGTTTCTATTTTGATAATCAGTTGTTTTTTCTTTAAGTTATGTCAATTTATGGTAAGTTATATTAGTGAATTATTTTATGGCAATCGGATCCAAAGAAATACTATAATAGTAGTTTCTATTATTTGTTTTAAATAGCGATTTAAGCAACATATGCTGAATACAAACCCTGTACTGCGTCATATGACAACGACAGGAATGCCCTGCGGAAATGGGAACTCAAGGTCGGTTCCATATTTTAGTTATGCACAAACCACACGCATAAATATGAGCCATGGTTGTACGACAGGTGGGAATGATTATACTAATGGAACTGAAAACTGGACTGCTGAAACTGTACAGGGATGTGATAGTGGTGATAGGGACTGTGATACTCAAGGCTGGAATTGTGATATTGGAGGTGGATGTGACAGTGGTGGTGGTGGAGGTGGATGCGATAGCGGTTGTGGAGGCTCATGTGATTAAATGCGTTCCGTGATTAGTTGGTTTATGGTAAATTACGAGGAAAATATTTTTTATGAAAAACTCCATTATTGTAATACTCGACACGTTTTTATCCTGTAATATAGAGTATTTTTGGAATATAACTTACGTTTTATTTTCAACAACAAAATCTTTTGGATGTAAATATTAATAAATCATATTACAAATTGGTATGATAATCATAACATTTTATGACAAGAAGTTTATAAATATCGTTTAACCGAACATTTGTCTGCGTAAAAATAAATAGTCAATTTGTGTTTGAAAAATATACATGTAACTAAATGGTACTAATATCATGTAGCCAAAAAAATTGAAAAGGTTTTAACATTACAAAAATAAAACTTTCCTTGATGTAAACATAGCTCAAAATTTTTCAGTGCAATGTAGTTACGGTATAAACTCATATGGGAATATAATTTCAACCAAAAATCTTTTTCTTAACATAAAAAAGTAATCTAGATTGCAACTTTCGATAAAAACAGAAGTTACTTTATAGGAAAATGCTATAAAAACAGTTCATGCAAACAGCTCGTTTTAAAAACTCATAAATGTTTTGTCGTATGTCTACATACATAGTATTTTACGTAGCATTATAATTCCAGCTAAAAAGAACTTCATAAAATCATTAATGCTTCATGCTGTGTATTGTTTTAAAATAGGGGAAATTCGTCAGTTTTGTACAGGAACACAAATCCAAACAACATAACAAACTTGCATCTTAATGTGAGCTATTGCTTGAACAAAGAGTAAAACAAGCTATAGATACATATAAATATTCATACTTATACCAGGCATGCCTCCTTATAAGGTCAGTGCACTACCGCAAAGAGCAAGTTTTTTGCTGCTGTTGCTGCTGGAAAACGAAACGGAGAAAGCTGTGTGACTAATCAATACATCACTGAGATTTAGTAGCTTACAGACATCCGTCTAGATTGAACCCTGGTTTTAATTGAGTGAATTTCATGCTTAAACTTTATTAAAATGGACGACATTTTTGGATCTCATTGGTACATATTTGTACTAATATTTGCAGTACTTTTATTTCTGATATGCTTTAAAGTGGTTCAATGTGCTATTCCCTATTTGGTAAGTAATTTACGCAGTTTTTTATCTGAATACAAAATAATATACATTTCGATTTGTGTCATAAGCTAACTGGTGATTTTATTTAATTAATTTAGAATCGTAAACGGCAGAGACGAAGTAGTTCTCTGGTAAGACCAATCGGAAGTAGTGACAACTTTTTGAGTTCATCATATCATATGGATGATAATTCAACTGTTAATCCTTTTAAGAATACTGGAGCGACGGGAGACGGTGGTGGTGGTGATGGAAACTTGAATTCAGAAGGTGGTGGAGAAAATAAAAAAGATGAAGAGAAGATGAAGGCAGAACCTATTGAAGCAAAGCCGTGAAGTAAAATCCAACCGTTTGATGGATCGAGCTATCAAATAATAATTTAAAGAGCTTAACTTCTTTTTCAATGGTCTTCGTTATCGTTTAATAATTACTACATTTCAGTGAAAGCTAAATCAAAGTGAAAAAGTGAGAATAAAATAAAATATATGGTATTATGTTTGTAAATCAACTAATAGTATATTTTTATATTTCTGTTATCTTGATGACCTTAAATTTAAACTATTAGTTACTGTTAAAGTGCAATAATTTAGGACTTGTTTGTTAACTTTGCAATATATTAGCAGGATTTTGTTTGAAAATGGAATTACATTTAAATATTTCTGTAAACCATTTTGTAAATTTTGTATTTGGACACTACACACTTCACAATAATCAACATTAAAGATTTTAAAATAAAACGTAAAATACCAAGTCAACTAGCATTAAAATTCTCAATACTTAACATTATTTACAATTGAGATCTATAAATTTAAGTTTACCAAAAAATGCGATATGCTGTTTTATGTCTGTAGCCATCGTGTTCCGTATTTTAACGATAATGCAGATTATTGCTGGACTTAAGTTTTATCATTTGTTTGTATAAAAGGCAAATGGGCTGACGAAAATACAAGCAAAGGCTAAATTATGAGAAACGTAACAAAGCATTATTTATTTACGTATTTGTTTAGCTTGAATGTTAAAAATCAATTAGTTGTTGCGTAAAAGTGGTGTTGTTATGGAAACTTAGGTAGCAATAAACCAAATATTATATATTCCTTTATCCAAATAAATATTTGGAACTTCTATTAAATCGCGCGATTTCATCTATGGATGTACCATTACGTATGCATCTAGGTAAAACGATACTGACAGAAGATTTGGTTATTGCAAATGATTCATTTATCGTTATGGTGTTCAACAGATGTTGTACTACGACCTATCAGTTTTATCACTAACTTAAACACGAAAATGTACAGAAAACTTATGATACTGCTATCACAAAATAAACATTGATACAGTTACATAATTGTATTGATAATAATATCTAGATAATTTCCAATACATCATGATTGGCATTTCGTTCAGTGACCTATACAATGTATAGTTTTATTTTTCTATTTATCTTGAAAAAGAATGGGTTATTACGATGAATAATGAAATAGTAGTTTTCATTGTGGTAATTATTATAGCAGTGTTGTTTATTTGTGTTTTCTGTTGCAGTAGGAAGGAAAGGCATACAGTGGTAAGTTTACTGACTCAGTCGAAAAATAACTTTAAAAATAATGACTCATCTAGCTTTTGCTTCCAGGGTCACCAGCAAAATCAGGGCTCTGGTGCAACATTCGCTGGTAATGATACAGTTCACAGAATTATTATGGTGATGGAACTGAGTCTGCTTGTGTTGGAGAGGTGAATGGAGGCAACTGTGACGAAAGTGGGGGTGGAGGTTGTTGTGATGAAAGTGAAGTTGGAGGCGGTTGTGACGGTGGAGATGGTGACTGATTTTAATTTCAGCCATCTATATAAATACAGTTTAAAGAGTGTTAGTCGAAGAATGATTGCTGTACCTTTTTTTACTGGATTGGTCTTTAGCTTCAATGTTTATCTAGTCAACCATATTTTAGTAATATACATAAATAATACTAATTTGGAAAAATAAGATTTTCGGTTCGATATTTAGAAAGTTAAGTATAGCATTAATTTAGCTTTATTGAATATGGTCATAGAAAATAATTCCAGGAAATGCTTTTTCAAAATATAAAGTAATCAGTGAATATATTTTAGTATCTTGTTGGTTTGTTAATATTAAGTGGACTGTTTTAAACCCAAGTGATTACAATAGCAACAGAGAACATATATAATAAATAGCTAGAATTTTTTAGTGTTTTCATATGTATTAGAACTTTTACGGATAAAAATAAAAAACATACAAGTCTTTTTAGAAAATAGTAATAATGTAGTAAGAAAAAACTGTAATAACATAACTACACAAACAATACGCTGTATTTTAATTGATTTCAGAAAATATATTAGCGTTTCAGGAGTAACGAATACATGGCTACTTTTTTAAAACAATGAACTAAATTTCATCTTCTTCCCGGTGTGTCACATTTTCTATCAAACTGGTATTATAAACACTTTTTCCGTTGCAAAGATCACCATCACAGTGACACCTCTGAATTTTTTCTTCCCAGCTGTGAAATTCACAAAATGTACCACGTTCGTCATATCGTTGTGGAACACAAAATGCCATAAGAATATCACCGTCGTCAACAATATACTGTCCACAAAATTTACCATCACAGTTTACCACGTCAATCTCCTTAGTAATTTTTGTTTTATTGCATGGATACGCACAATCATAGCATACACCTGTAATATTGAAATGGTTTTTATTGTAAGAATAATGATATGCTACTGGGTATTTAGATCAATGCACAATTCACAAAAGTAAGAAAATAATAATATATAGATGATTCGGCTTAAAATGTAATAAATTCTTACGGTTGCTCTCTGCTGTAGTAATTTCAGGTTTACAAAGGAATGCTACCAAAATAAACGAGCAATAACGAACTATAATTTTGTTCATGATAAAACACAAGGATTTAAAAGTGATTTTAAACAACTGTTTTATTTTAATTGTTTTCCAATTAGAGTTATTATGCCAAAAATTAGCGTAAAAAGGAAACCTAACCATTTTGGAAGATATATAGAGTATGCTCACATGTTCATGTAACTACAGTATCTAAATCATCATGATAATGATTCATCTAATTGCCTATTAAACTTCACAAAAACAATGAACACGTCACAGGTTAAATGTGTCTGGTATTTGTGTTTGCTGATAGTTTTCTGGGTCTATACGTTAAGTATTTTGGGTTTTTAAGGATATTTATAAGCGAATCCTGAATTTAATTTTTGTCGTTGAAAAGTTATGCTAACTATATTGATGTAGCAGTTCGTATTTTTTCTCAAAGTATTTCCAACCGATAAGGACCGTGACTTGAATAGTTACATTTCGTGTGTTGTCTTAAGTCATAACATGTTAATAATGTATTATTCTAATTATTGACCTGGACTTTAACTGGGTTTATAAGTCAACGCGTTTTTCCCCGAACGTAATCTTTCAAAAAGTGGCAAAAATAAAAGAAATAATTTCTATCGTGCTGGAAGCAAATGTAATCAGAAATTGTGAGTAATTTTTATGACGACCAGCCATCAAAAATTTCGACCTCCCCGATTTGAGTTATTTTTAGCGTCTATTGTTAATAGGCCTTTGAAAGTTACTGTGGCCAATTTTGGGCCTTCCTCGTAGCATGGTGTAGGCACAGGGGGCAAAAAGGTGGCAACAGGCCAAAAATTTACTCATAAATATCGGATTTTTTTTGGAATCGCAAGAAATATTTTCTTACTGTGCTTAAGTATTAAGGTTATCCTGTACTATATAATGCATACCATAAATATTCTCCCGACTTATATATGGACGTTCTAGGAGCCGATTTCCGGGGTGGTCAAAAACCAAATTTTTCCTACGTGAATAACAAAATCTCTCATGTAGCGTCCATTGTGCACTATTGTAGTAGTAATTAATTAAAAAAGACTGGACTGAAAAATATTGAACTATACAAAAGTTATGGTCGATTTTTCAAAATTGCACCTTCGACATTTCGGGACACCCCATGTAAAGCCTTTAATAAATTTTATTGTATATAACTTTATGGCGTCAACCACACACCAATTTCAAGCTAAAGGTTCCTGCTTTTAAGCAAGGTGCAACATGTGGCATATCAGTCACTCCCGTACGCACAGCAGACCACTGTACAAATTGGTACCTCAAATCAAAAAAATTGTGATTTCCACATAAACCGAGTTTTTTTCAAAAATTCACATAATTATAAAAATCCCAGTCGGACCATTTTGCGCTACTATAATAGCTACCAAATGCTTCAAGAATTTTTGAAAAATCTCAAAACACCAAAAAATGAAAGCTATTTGAGTAACGCGAAAACGAGCAAAAAATTTTAAAATATTTTTTCAAAAAAATATTTCTGCAAGTTTATGGCCTAAATACGAATAGAAATTGTGAAATTCAACATTTCAACTATACTGCACGAACCAACTGTTGACTTTTTTCATTTTATGACGATTTACAATATTTTTTAC
>JAQFXM010001164.1:0-35456 GCA_034693345.1 Entomobrya multifasciata | reverse complement strand
GGCAATAGTTTGCCACATAAAACAATTTAGAGCAGCCAATGGGCTTTCGAAAAACCTAACAAAACTCAAAATGTTTCATCGTTTTTATAATTTGTATACACACTGTAGTTGTCGCTTACTGCAACTACATTTTTCTACATGAATGATCTAGGTATTTAAAGAGTAACATTTATATTCATTCAACATCCCTAACCTACATCAATTTAGGTTCCTAATTCATTTCATTAGTATTGCCGCTTAGTGTACTAGATAAGCACTTGTATTACAAATTACAATTTGTAAATGTATAGGTACTTTTACTTTATGAAAGAAGGACCTTCAATAAATAAGTTTAAATTATTTAAGTAGTGCATTATTCGTAAACGGAAATTCAAGCAACGGAACTAATGAAAACAGCAGCTACACAATTAGGTGATTACTGATTACTTTACACAAACATACTTCTTTAGTTTACAAGCATATGCAAGAAATTCACATGGCCTTATTGATGAAAAGAAATAATTTATGAGATAGTCAAGCGTACAGACAGACAGTGTTATTGTAAAATTACGCGAATGAGATGTGGTGTAAGCATTTAATTTATGGACAAGCTCTGTTATGCTATGTTGTGTCTGCTCATCCGGTCGATTTATTGGTTTGATCCAGTCCTATAAAATGGCCGGAAGGGAAGCCAACTGCCTTTTTGGCAAAGTACTACTCTGATAAAAAAGTGATATTTTGGCATATTATGTGTGACAGGTGCCTTTGAATAAACAAGAATTTTGGCTCTCCGCCTTAATTCTAATTAAGAAAAAATCAAATATGGGCCTTCCCGTTTTTTACTACGGTGAATTGTTTCAATAAAAATTCGACTAATTGGTCGTATACAACTCAATATAAAAAATGAGTAAGGAAACATAGGTAAACCTTTAAAATTAAATATGTTGTACTCAAATCGAAATCATTAAAATATATCGTATTAACATTTTTACCATTAATTTGTTTTTATCTAACACAAAAATAATTGTTCCTCATATTGAGCTAAATAGACCTAGATGGACCTCCTTTATCTTGTAGTCACGTTGAATTTAAAAGCATTATGTAAATCGCAGTTGTTAACTGAATGACTATTTGCTTGAGGAACCATGAAATTATGAATATTCTTTAAGGAAGGAGAAGATCAAACCACTTTTTTTAACAAATTAACATCCACAAACGTTTACGTAACAAAAATGCGTATGTATTTATTCTGCAAACACTTCGTGAGCATGCTTGGATAAGAAAAAATATTAGAATCTTGTGATGCTCATATTCCTAATCCTTTTAAAAGTTTCTGGTAAGTCGATCTGCATAAGACTTTACTTCATAATGCTAATATGCTAATGCAGTTTTTTCGTTTGCTGATAGCAATATGACATTCAATCGATGACAGCTATACGTCTGGGTGGTCTTCCTAAAAACGATACATCATCTTTTTCATTTTTATTTTTATGCGTCGGATGCGTGCATTTAAATTATCACATTTTAAATGTAACCACAAGAAGTTACATGTCTGCAAATATAAAAATGGGAATATACCGTTAGTTAAGCAGACGTGGATATGCACGTTTATGAAAGTTAACCACAAGCAATATCAAAGACTCGATGACTGCTACTATGAGGTATCCGAGGTTTGTCATAAAATTTGGTCCCACAAGAAAACTGGTCTAAAACTGTTTGGTATTTTTTACTTCTTCTCCTCCTCCTACAATCTTTGTATCAATTAGTTTTTAAGGGTATATATGTCATTTGTTACAATTACAAATAACTCTTCATGAAACTACTGACCCTTACCCGGAGGTGAACGGATTTAGCTAGGAATGAAATTTGAAATGACGATGCCTGTTATGCTTGC
The DNA here is from genome assembly GCA_034693345.1 of Entomobrya multifasciata. NCBI lineage: Eukaryota > Metazoa > Arthropoda > Collembola > Entomobryomorpha > Entomobryidae > Entomobrya > Entomobrya multifasciata. The sequence continues at coordinate 33,583 of JAQFXM010001164.1, read as the reverse complement.
ACACAGACAAACAAGACAAACAAGTTAATGTAAAAAATGAAAATTATACACATAGGACTCGAAAAAAAACTTAATGTGTATTTGCAGCAAGATGCTAAATAATTGCAAATCTGTTGAAGCTCTCATAAATCATAAACGATAATTTATAAAGATTAAAACCGCTTTTAGTAGTTTTTAAGTACTCTGAAGTGCCAATAAATTTTAAAAATATATTTTGAAGATTCAGCAAAACATCAAACTAGAGATACTCAATAGCTAATCGTAAGTTGAAAGAGTAATTGCACCAGTATTTATGTATGGATTAGAATAGCCACCAAATATTTTTATTTCATTCCGTGAATTTGTGTTTTTATGCCCCATCATTCACATCAGAAAATTTGATCTGGAGTGATTTATGCATGATTTTCTTCATCTGTCAATTGTTTTTTTTTAGAATTGTAAAATTCCTGCTGCTGAATAATTCCAACTGTTCCAGCAAACCATGTATCATGCTAAAGTTAGAAATCGGAATTCTCGAGTCAACGATGCAGCGCAAATAGATGAAGAGATAATCGTATTCCAATAAAGTTGAAAGTTCTTTAAGAGGGTAAATTGCGTGTGATACTTCACGTTTACTTAGAAATCAGCACATAACATCTTTTAAAAACTTAAGTGAATTTGCAGCCAAAATATAGCTTAGGCAAAAGTTGCCCAGTCTTTTACTGCCAATAAATGTTATTTAATAGAACTGACTAACGTTGCGAGCACGCGTGATGTTCTAATGATAATTAAACAATGTAAACAAACGATAATTACGACGTTAGCAGTAAATTAATCATCAAGTCGTGATTTTTAACAAATAATCACAATTTCCACTCATTCTGCGTTAATCGTGCGTATGTGCGTAAATGGGTTTGTGTTTATAAACCTATTAATGCGTTCGAGTGGTTCGAGATATGAATAAAAGAGATGTACGCATACCCATACATCCTGATATTCACAAATGGCTGTTAGGCTGTCATGTGATATATATAATCTCTGATTCTTATGCATACACCTAATCATATTAGGTAATAAAAATTTGACTTTGACATTCAGAAGTAAAAGTGACGTTTCATTTTGTTATTTCCCATTTTTACTTTTCAGATTTTTCCAGTTTTACCAACGAGCATTTATATTTGGTACCTTCCCTGCGATCACGTTTAAAAATATGAGGGACGAATCTTAATGATTCAAAATACTTGATTGTAGCATCGATGAGTCAATGCTTGCATACCAATTTATAATTGGCTTTATGATATGATATGATGATCTTCACATTGATTTCTTGAATATAAAACACCCCACGATAAAAAGAGGTATACTTCTTATTGTTGATATTGGAAAAGATAATTGATCATTTCGTCATGAGAGAAGGCGAAGGCTCGTTAAAATTCAAGAAGCAGTTGAATGAAAGTGAAATGAGAAGATGATAGGATTCCATCAAATTAAAGTAGCAGTTCAAGTCTTCTCTATGACCCTGTAATATGCATAATGTAGTCCTGCTTTAGATCACACCGCACCCATACAATCATACACCAAATACATATTACGCATGTTTTCTTTAATAATATAGCAAATCAATGAATACTACACAGTATGATCTATAAAAGTTATGATTATATGATGCGTAATATATTGCCGAAGATGATGAAGCTGATACCACTGTTTGTTTACAAAACGAAAGGAAAATTGAATGAAAGATCATTTTAAAGCTGATAAAACTTACGGCGATCAATGTTCAAGAGAGGGAAAAAACTTTCTTCTTTCCTTCTAACGTAATCGTTTGATATACACATGGTGCAATAAATGAATGAGCTTAAACAAGAACCAATCATGCATTGTGCACAGTTTTGATCCATATCAGCTATTTGTTTTGATAATTTAAGGAAACGAACAAAGTTTCGTAGTCAATTTCGTTCAAAACCGACTTGAATCCGATAACGAGTGAGTGAGTGTTGAGTTGAGCACAATGAAAACATAAACATTAGTAAAACCAAGAAGCTTTTAATATCACTCATTTTTTCAAAGATATAGTTTATTCATAACTTTGTTGGTTAGATGGGTCCACCCAGTATTGTCTTTAGAGAGAGAGCTGAGGGATGTTGTTTGGTTAGTGAAAGAAAAGTTGTCTATCATTTATGTTGACTCCTACATCATCCTATCCCACATTCTAATGAAGCCAAACATATTAATGGAATATTAAGTACAGATGTGAAATTTCAAACACTAAGTAAGAGTATATTGCATAGCTTATGGGCAATCATTCATTACAAGCTTTGTAAAAGGAGTTTGACTTGACAGATTATAATGCACACGTCAAAGATGTGTGGTTTGATGAAAGTTAAATAATGAACACCATTATGTCTAATACCGATCCCAATATGCCTCTCCTTCATCATTTTTTAGAAAAAAAATGTAAAACTTTTTCTATGCGCAAGCGCATGTTACTGATATTGAACAAAAATGTATTTTTTACATTTTGTGGATGACGAAAGGGTCCCTTTTAAAACTCGACCAAAATTTTGAAATTGGCTTCTTATTAAATTGTGCTGTCAATATTCAATACACGCTCAACAACATCACATTCAAGTGAACATAAATTTCAGGGAGATGAAATGGAGAGTACAAGACAATTTGTCGTTTTTGCATTGTGTTGGGCAAGCGTTAAAATAATTTTTATTGACCTTACAATTTTTTGTTCATTTTTAAAGATTGCCTTTTGACGGCTTGTAAAATTTAGATTACGGCATGGCATATGTATATGTCTACGAAGGTGAAGGTAATTTGGTCATTTTATACCTTAGTACAATGTTGCAGCTGAAGCTAATTCATTTCTTATAAGCTTGATGAAATTATATGAATGATTTGTACATGGATTTAGCATGAACAATGAACAAGTTGCAAGGGTAGAGGCGTATTGTTGTAAAATATGAATGAAGCCCAATAAATGATGATTTGATGAATGAGTATGAATGAATCGAGCTTTACAACTTGTTAAAGCAAAAATCACAATGAAGACTAGTCTGAAGATTACGATATCTTGTTGATGAGCACGTGAAAGGCTGCTTTACTACTTTTATCCATGTGCGAAGGGACATTAAGTGAGCACACATTTTTGTTGAGCGAGCAGTAATTACAATTAGTTTATTCTCGTTTCAGTTCACTTGATAAGATGTTTGAGAATATCTCTGAGAAAGATTTTTAGCAAATTGGCTTTCTGAGAAAATGATACCTATTTCTAATGCTTTAAAATATACAAATATTACTTTCAATTTAAACTCACGCACTAAACTCCACAAGTATTCTAATGAGATTTAGGGAATAATCTGTATGAACGGATACAATGACATTGCATGCTTTAAAGTTTTGTAGATTGGACCCCTGCAAAGTGTAATCCCAAATTTCCTTAATAATAAAAAATGGTTGAAAACGTCTTGAATTTTTTTACAACTCGTGCATGATACAAGTGATTAAATTCATGAAGAGGTGGGCTCAAATGTCGCTGTCTGTGTCACTCAAATATAATGCATTCAACCAAGCCGCTGCTGTACAAGGGTTCATCTCTTTCTAGCAGTGTCAGTCAATGACCAGCCACATTTTTTAATCTTAATGCTTCAACGTTATTTAGGCACGCTATTAAATGCAAAAGAAACTTGAAGATTCACTTGCACCTTCTTCCTAAATATTTCTAAAGCGTAGGCATATAGGACGAATAAATTTTCTTTGAGAAATCAATGGGCGAGCTAATTGAAGACCTTCCAATGAACACCAACAACTTTGTAAATGAAGCAAAATGTAAAAAAGCAGTAAAACCAAGTGGCATAGTAGTAGGCAATCCTTTGCTACTGTAATTTTAGCTGACCTATAATTTGCGCACGCACAAAACATACATAAAAACATTCGTTCCGACTCAATGCATTCTTATACATGGCAAAAAAAGTTTAAAATTAAAATGTATTATGAGACTTTATTTACGACTGATCATAATCGAAGAATATAAATGGCAGGATGTTATCAATTCTGTCTAGTCCACTGTCTGCCTTGCAATTTTTAACCAAGTGATTTCTCTTGTGATTTTAAATAGGTACTTACTAAAAGTTTGCGACAAATGTCTGGCTAAACTGAAAGTAAACGAGCACTCCAAATTTCTTACAATTTTTTAGAAATTATTTTACTGACGACGACGGTACTAACTGGTCATCTTTATTTACCTTGTCAATTTTATAATACGCTAAGTACAATAATATGGTTAAATATAATGGTACTTACGGTTTTTCAAATGATGCAACCAACTGTAGTGGTTATCTGCGGTAATTTTTTCAACGGCTGTTGTCAATTAAAGTCTGCTATCCGAACCACTTTTATTTAATAATCACAATGATTATATATAAATGAATGCAACAAAGGGATGTGTCATTTCAACCAAAAATCAACACTAGAAAAATTCACTCCTTTCATGTTTCATGATTTACTTTTTTTCAAAATTTTCTGCAACCAAAGATGTCACCGTTGGGGTCCTATGAATGTAGCAACGATAATTGTATAATTGCTCACGATTGTACAATAATTTTTGTGTTCATTTCATTTACAAGTTGCGCACGGTTAACACTAGCCTAGTCGTGTTATTGTTAGAATCACAAACATAATTTTTTGTCAGTTATCAAACGAAATGAAATGACATGACACTATTTTTGCATAATAACAATACAATGCATACTATAGACACATCTAAATGAACGTTTATACATTACAAAGTATATTTTTGCATGAGCGAAAACCGTCAAAGAACAAAAGTTTGAAAATGCTGCAATTCAACAATTTTGTATTTTTATTTCGAAACAATTTATCTTCAAACTGCTAATAACATTGACACTTTAAAAACACCTACAACCTTGTCTCTACCCGATTACCATGATTTTTGAAAGGTTGCAATGATATGTTGTTGTTGCACTGATGCACACTCTTCTCAAAACTTAATCTCATCAAGGTAGACAAATATGGGCATTATGCACGCATGCAACAGAGAAAGAATAGTACACTGGCAAATGCAATTAGCTTAACGAAAAAAATCCAAAAGAAGATGCTACAATGATGCACTAGTCTCGAAATCGAAACTGCCGTAAAAAGCGCGATGTCATAGCTTTACCGGCTCACAAAAGTGCAATTCACCAGAAGCACTATATTGTTTTGAATGCTTCAATAGTAAACTAGAATTAGAATGTTTATAACATACCATAACACAAGACACAAACCCAAACACGCAGTCTTCTTTCAGTGACTTTCTGAAACAGACTGATGATCCAATCTAGCAAATCTCAAACAAAGCCGAAGGAGAATTTTTCACGCTAGGTGTATATATTGCATTTTTTTTCTTCCCGCTGCTGCTGTTGAATACACGGCAGCACAAACTTTAACAAAATGTACGTACCTATAAAAAGTTCACTTACTTGCATTGCAACGTTTAATAACAATGCTAACTATAAAGCTTGCTGTTACAGAATACCAAAAGCAATCTTTATTGCTCTCCTCGACTCGACAGTAGACTTCTCACAGTGTTTACTTTATAACGTAACGGGCATAACGTGCGTGGTAAAAAAGTAACGTGTGAAGTTAACGCAAAAAAAGCACTTGCTAAGGCCAAAAAGACAAGAAGAAGTGTGGGCGCATAATATATTAACATTTGCACAGCGCTCTGGTGCGGTGCTAGTTGTTAGTATACGCATTATATTATGGCGTGATTGCGCAGTAGTCGTTTGCGATTCCTATTGAGTATGCAAATGACATTATTGAAACCAACAACCATTATTGCATGTAACGGAATATATTAAAAACTTTGTTTGACAAGTTACACAAATTATTTGATCCCTTTAACACACGTATATTTAGTAGTTTCGAGTGTAGTTTGAAACTGAACTTTTCTTTACGTGTTGCATTAGCATAATAGCACATTATGTTGTGTGATGAGATAGAAGAGTTAAAATGCTTTTGCTAACCCTGTACAAATTATGTAATTTTCGAGATAATACATGGACATGCATACTGGAAATAATTTCAACCATCTTTTGAAATGATGTCTCCATCTGAGTACAGTACATCTACTTATGTTTTTAAAAGGGTTTAGTTTATTTGTGTAAAATTCATAAAAAATTAGACCTATGAATTCATACTGACAGAAAATGATGAGTCTTTAACATAAATTAAGTATTTTTTGTAAAACACATGTATTATAAGTTAATCATGTTTCAAAACGCTAGTTACCTGGATATTGATGGTGAATATTTTGAAAGTTGAGAAGTTCATTGTCGTTTTCACTGAGGGGAAGCGTATCCCAAAAGTTCATTCGGGCCAAGTAAGGTTCTTCAACAAAGCCAGGCTTTTCATTAAGGTTATAATACATTAATGCTTCATCTCCTTTTATTTGAGCTGGGCTAATTCTATCCCATGTCTTATCTCCCCAAACAGCAGTTGGTTTTCTGTATCATAATTTCAGCAAAATTATCAGTTTTAAAAGGCCAAATATCGAAAAACAGTAACTTCAAAAATGGTAATTTGGAAACAGGATATTCATGTTTTAAATCGGCAATAACTATATATTTAAGTTTTTTGTTGACCTAACATAGAATGAACTTTAATTTGTTTTACGAATGTTTATAAAAACAGTTTTAACTACTTACCCTTCTTTTGCAAATGAAACCCAAAGTTTGACCATTTTCTGAGAAATATCCCCGTCAGTTGTATTGAGAGGTATATCATCAAAGCGATTGGTATTGAATAAAAAGCGCAGATCATCACCTTCACTCACACCTTGAAAAAGAATAAGAATCAAGAAATTGATGTATTTATTTACTTTTTTCCTTTCAACTTTTTCTTTATGGATCACACCGTTAATCATCGCTCCATATTAGGATAACCTTTTTTTCGTGTTAAAAGATAACGAAGGAACGAAACGATTTTACTCTGACCAAAAAATAATGTGTTTTGATTAGGCTTGGTTTAGGTCATCCATTATTGTCGTAAAGGTACATTCTGAGTTACATATTGATTGATCATTTATTACAGTATTTTTGTTATACAAAAAGCACAATCGTATACAACGTACCAGCACCTTTAAAATATACTGCATGCAAAACTTACCAATAATGTCTGAAATGCCAGCAAACTTTGTGTGGGACTGAGTACCTTTGTAACTGAACAGGTAAAGATACACAGGAATCGCCTCATTCGTACGAACATGCATCAATGCTGAGGTTCGTATTCCGTGATTGAAATATCTGTCAGAGTACAAATGTTCCAACTCTTGATACGTGTCGTTCCCTACGTCTTTCGTTCCAAAATAGTAAGCTCTAATTTGATTTGAAACGGCATCAGGTTCTAGGGCTGTCTCTTTAAACAAGAATGTTGTTGGGGCTATCCGATGCCAATCCACATTCAACTCGTCTGTCAACTGCTTGTCGACTAAAATACCTGAAAGGAAAAATGATACGCGCCCCCGTTTGTCATGATATCATGATGATTTCACTCTTGTTCATTTTTTGAGAATATTTTATATTAAAAGCATGTTCAACTATGATTACCACAACAAGATACACCATAATGTATATTTTATTCATCATGCGTTTCTTAATTGTCTCGTAGTATCCATAAATTTTATCAATATAATTCCAAATATGGTGTGAATGTTTAAACTTACTCCAAGTATCCAATAAACAGACATTCTCAACAACACCGAGCATCCATGGCGTAGCATCGTTGATGCGACCACTTTTCATTAAATTGTAAGGAGATTCTGTGATAAAAGCGCTTAGACTGTCCTCTACTTCAATTGAAGGCGCAAAAGGTGTAATAGGATCAGTATTCCATTCCTTTAAAATATTTATATAACAATTCACAATCGGTTGGTTGTTTGGTTAGCAATTTCTTTGCATAAGTGAAAGGCGGTTTTAGTCTTACGTATAAGTCCTTTGTTTTTTCGGCGATAACACGTGCTTCATGGCCTTGTAAACAAGTGAATAGTTCATTCATATCGCTTGTAGGACAATTCAACAAGGTGCCCAATTTTTTGGCCATTCTTTTGGGTGAGCGAGTAAAAGCCCACGGGGAAAGGGCAGTTCCAGACATAGAAATTGCCCGATTGAAGAAACCTGTAATGTTGAAAATGGTCGTGTGAAACTTGGTACTTTGATTTCACATGATTGGGTTTATTGAGTATAAGCACCTACCTCGACTTCTCTCAGAGAGAAGATGATAGTGGACACTAGCACCTGAGGAAAAATACGGATAAACGACCCATTGCGCAAAGAATTTTTTTTACAGAGCACCACATATTTTTTCTGAATCAGGGCACAAGTTATGTATAAAACGCGAAACCAAAAAATCTCAAATGACCCCGGTAGTAAAAATTGGCAAAAATTAAAAAACACCGTTTTCCCGCTCTGTAGGTCGCAGTTTTTGAGCTAGAGACTTGAAATTTGACACAAAGGTGCATAAACAAATTTTAAATTTTCGAATTTCGAAACTTTTTGAAATAGTGTATCACAAAACCGGCTGTAACTCAAGAAATATGATATTACTTTTCGAGTTAGCCGGTTTTGTGATACACTATTTCAAAAAGCTTCGTAATTCGAAAATTTAAAATTTGTTTGTACAACTTCGTGCCAAATTTCAAGTCTCTAGCTCAAAAACTGCGACCTACAGAGCGGGAAAACGGTGTTTTTTTAATTTTTGCCTATTTTTACTACCGGGGTCATTTGAGGTTTTTTGGGTTACGCGTTATATACATAATTTGTGCCCTGATTCAGAAAAAAATATATGCTGCTCCGTAAAAAAAAGTCTTTAATGATTTTTCCTCACCTCCCGCCGACTCTCCAAAGATTGTTACAGAGTTAGGTTCTCCATTAAAATGGTGAATGTTCTCTCGAATAAACTTCAATGCTAAAACTTGGTCCTTTAGTCCTTAAAGTTAAAAGGCAATAAAATGTGAATCAGTAAAATCATTATGATGAGCACTAATAACTATACTTCACTAAATTATCATTTTAAAACCTTGATTTCCTTTTGCATCAGAATCTCCTTGAGTATTTAAAAACCCTGAAAAACCAGTATCAACAATTATATCTCATTTTGTAACCCTCCTACATTCATTCATTGGAATTGAGCGATCAGCAACGCTGAAAATTTTCCTTTGTTGCTGGTTGTGGACTTACCAAATGCACCTGGAGCAAAATGAAAAAATATACACAGTTTTTATAATAATTATCTCTCACGTTAAAAAAACAAATCATGAAAAAAGGGGAAAGCAAACAAACCTAAACGATATTGTACCGTGACGAGTACAACGGGCTCATCCATCATATATTTCTCTTCAAAATCACTGCTTGTGCCAAACATAAAAGCACCTACAATTAGAGATGAAATTGTACACATTTATTACTTGAACTAAAATGCTACTTTACTATCTGGTTTATTTGTCCTTTAATGAGGTGATCATCCGTAAAAGTACCTACCTTGATGAAAGAAAACCATAACTGGATAGGGTTCTAGTCCTCGTTTCTTATTTTTTCCACTTGGAAGCTAAATGTGAAAATCAATTCGATTGAACGTTAGTACATGAAATATGAATCTAGTGCAACTAGTATGCACGGGAGAAAGTAGCATACCGCATTAGTGAAAATGTTCAATGTGAGACAATCCTCCTCGCCTTCTATTTGCCCACTCAAAATGTTGTACTGAATACATGCTGGTCCATAACTAGTTGCGTTCAAAACCTCTGACCATGGAACAACTGGGCCAGGTTCCTTGAACCTTTGGAAAAATATTGGGCTTTGGGCATAAGGGATACCTCTAAAAGCATAATATCTTCTTCCTGCTCGAGATCTCAAAGCAAGTGGTCTTAACTGTCCAGGTCCAATTTCGATCACAGGTCCAAGCCTCATTGGCTCAGGAGCTTTTGTTGTAGTAGTGGTCGTTGTTGATGGAACTGTAGTACTTTCCCTAAGGGGCTCTGGACCAAGATTTGGGACAATTTCAAATAATTCGAGAAAGTTCGCAGGGGCAAATGGAGGACTTTTCGAAACCGATGCTTCAGTTGAAACCAGGCTAGCTGCGCTTCCATTTGTACTGCTTGGAACGGTGGATGAAGCTGTCGTTGTCGGAGTTGCGCTGGTGGTAACTGTAGTCGGTTCAGTTGATGTGGTTGTCCTTAGGGTAGTTGTTGTAGCTTTGGTGGTGGTTGATGTCGTAGTACTTACAGTAGTTGATGTCGTCGTTTTAGGGGTGGTTGATATTGTAGTACTTGGGGTAGCTGAAGTAGTAGTTGATGTTGTAGTAGGTTTTGTTACGAGTAGTTTTATTATTGAGTGAGGAGCCTCTGTACCATTGTTGGCGTTTTCTTCCGTGGAATTAATGCCTGGAAGATTAGCCAACTCCAAAATTTGTTTAATATCTAGTACAGGAACTTGTGAGTTGGTGTTGGTGGTATTTGTTTTATTTTCTGCAGCACATGCATGATGCAACAAAAATAGTGTCAAAATGCAGAACTGCCTCGTGATCGTCATTTTGAGTTTTTTAATAATCAAAAGTTCATGTATGTATACGTCCTACACCTTCACATGTCAGAAAGATACTAAAAAATTCATTCGATTATTTTGCAATCTTGGTTCACTAAAAACCTTGCAGCCAGAGTACATGCACTAATTGTGAGACTGGAGTCAATAGTCAATGATAGAAGACATTGGTTGGGATTCGAGATTGCGTGTAGCAAGCTGGAGGTGAATGGTTGGTTAGTGGACGGAGTCCAGCAAGACGTTACATGAATATAAAAACAATATATGTGCTAATACAGACAAAACAACAGAAACATTCTGGCAAAATCATCTTTTTACCTTTCCATGTAATCATCCCAATTTGCATGCATAAAACCCAAGAGGACAGACAACAGAGTGCTAGTGCCGATTGTTGTACAATCAAAAAATCAACGTAAAATATATACTGAGCAACAAGTAATGATGTCAAGTTGATTTGATTTCATTGGTTATAAATTCTATTAGAATGGTACTGAACTGATCAGCTCGCTGTATAGTGGGCTATCGATAAAATTGTCCTATTCTCTACCATTTCGGTTTTGTGTATAAATGAAATGGTTACGTGAATGATAAAAATGCAATAAACTGGTTTCTCAAGATTTCTGGAGATGCCGACTTTTGAGTATGCGTGGCACTTGTTCGTACAATTACAGATGTATTTTGTTGATGTTTCAAAGTCCATTGCCTTTGCCAATTCGCTTGGAGCAATTTTTTTTACCAGAGATTCTAATAATTATGTGCTTACTCAGCAAATCATATAATATGTATATAATATAATATATTATGTGCCCAAGTGTCCATACAAAAAAGCGTATAATTGTATTGAAAACTATTACAAAAGCAAACTGATATAATGATATGAAATGGAAAATAAATTGACAACTTGATCAAAAACAGAATACGGAACATAATATTATTATTTAGTATGAAATGATGTGATGACGCACTATTCTTCGTAAAGTACCAAAATTTGTGTTATATGCTATGCGATTACAATCTTTAATTTTTCCCGAAGGCTTTTGATTGCGCAAAGGCTACCTTAAAGTTTGAGACAGACACTTGAGAAGTATCACTTTTATTTCGAGATAATAAACATGATTAATACACAGTGAAATACACATCATACACGTAATTGTGCTCAAAGAGGAAAGCGTTGTAGTCATATTATATTATCATCATTATAATTTATAATGTTATAAACACACTTGGAGATTAAAACTTGGTCAAGCAATCGCATTTTTTTGGTAATGCAATTTGTAAATAGGTTCTAACGATCAATTAAAAGTGGTCTTGTAAAGTTGTACACGTTTTAGAAAATTTTACATTTGTGAAACAAATTTTGTTTGATAAGATAAATGAAAAAAGATCAACATAAAATACAATGTATAAAATTGATGAAACTATTCAATTTTGAAATAATCGATACAGTTTGTTTTGAAAAAATACAGATACATTCATCACTTACATCTTATACATTTATAATCTACACACACCACACAAGTCTCAAAATTATTCTTTTTCGAGTGAAATCACAGGTTATCTCTTATTTTGTTTCAACTTTTGCCGTGCGTTCCTACAACTAACACTATAAGCTATCATAGTAAATATCAGCACATTTTTGTCTTGGAAAATTACAATACTAAAGAATTGCCTTTTACACGGACAGCTAAATGCCATAAATGCCTATTGCTAGTTTTCAACACGGGTGTCTCAAGTATTCCGCGCAAATATGAACATTTGTAACGGTTTATTGCAAATGAAACTGAGAGCTACACTCAAGTAATATTTTATAGGTAATTATTGTAAACTATGAAGACTAATTTTTAGAATTCACTGGATTTATAAGTCTAACTGTTGACCATAATCTATGAAATTTATCTTACCTTTTGAAACTATTAACCAAACTTTTACATGTAAAATCGATAGAATTCTAGCCTTTAAAAAATTATATCGATTAGATAGTTTTCCATAAAATTTACAAAGAACGTAGCATCAAAGGATGTTGAATGAATTAATGATTGATCATTTCGATTTCGTTTTCATCAAAAAATATTTGACAGTATTAATTCCAATCTGGAAAAAAGCTATCAATCGTAATAATTTAAAAAGGGCTAAACTTCCAGCAATACTACATGAATATTTCCTAACTACAAATATACAATGCTTTATTTGATTGGTGATTGCTCCAGTTAAAAATTGGAAAATTTTATATCACTAACTATTAGCCTACCACAACTTTAGAAGTTTCATTTATCGAGAAAACTACCATAACGTAGCACTAACATAATATGTTATGATTCATTAAATTGGCAAAGATGGAAAGGGAAAACAGCTGTAGAATATCACAGTTTGGTTTTTTGGATGAGTAACGCTGTTAGCCATGCTGCACGTTTTCTAATTTATGTGTGAGATATTGGATTTTTGGAATTAGAAATGGTTCTATACTAACATTTAAATTTGTCGATTTACCAAAATATTTCCACACAAGTAGGAAATCACTTTAAGCCCTTTTAAAGAAAGGCACTACACAAAACCGTTAAAAATACGGTAAACATGTGTCTCATTTTTTGTCTTCTACACGGGAACCACACATGGTACAGTATAAGGATAAAAATGTTTTTTTATTACAATCAATATAATATTAGAGACATAAAAGGATTTTTTCGTTTTTTTAGCACTCGAGAAAGTGGTAGAGAAAATTCTTAACGTTAACATATTAAATGCTCATACAAAAATATTATCAAAAACATGTTGTTGTACACCAGGTTTAACAAGGGTATATTTTAGGACACATTCGTGCATATATTTTATGTATTTTGATAGATGAAACACTTTTATTTGTGACAATGATTCTCGGAAAATGGCCAGGTAGAGATTTTCATGTGTAGAAAATCTCAGAGTTGAGTGCTTCAAAAAACGGGCGTAAGAAAGTATCTCACAACAATAATCTTTCCACAAGACGAAATTACACTTAATTAAATGCTTTTCACTACATAATGGAATGTTATACACTAATTTCGATTCTTGTAGAGTATATCTGTACGTGATTCTCTTCTTCTTCGTACTCAAGCAAGCTACCAAAATTATTACTATCGATTATTTATAGCTAGGGAAATGTTACAATATATTTACACATTTAAAAAAAATCATTTATCATCTATTACGTTGAAGTTGAAAGATTCTAGTCATTTAAATGAAAAAAGAGTATGGAACTTTGAGGAAAACTACATTACATCGCAAAATGGATGACAATTTACACAACAACGACTTGGACATTTTTACGATGGTGGGTCGGTCATGGTTGTGTCAGGTGATTTCTGAGAACGTGTTCCTTCTGCTTCTTTATGATCTGGCAATCCTGCAATGAATTCTGTGTCTCTTTTCAAATTTTCGACTCCTTTCAGTATTCGTTTAACATGGCCAACTTTTGTTACTCCCAATTCTCGCAGATCTCGTCGTTGAAGTGAAAGTAGCTCTGCGCCACGAATGTCATGTCGAAGAAAGCTTACTTTATATTCTCCTAGCTGCATGTGTTCAAGCCATTCTCCCACCTCTATAGATGACCACTTGTCTACTGATTTTGCATCTATATAAAATTAAAGCCAAAAATGAATTGTTTGTCTTTTTTCATTTCACACGGTGGAATATTGAGATTTATTTTATACATCCAATTTTTTCTTACCAGAAGAACCACACTCTTCACTAAAGCCATCAGATAGTATGTCTCCAACCGAAGAATCAACTTCATCGCCCCGTTTCTCCTTCCGAAACTTCAGTCTGAATATCCCCTTGGAATGCCGCTTCCTGTCCAGCTACATTTACATTACACAAACCCTTAAAATTATTACAGACAAATGTATAAACACACATACAGCACAGAGACACGCACATATAAATGTGCAATCCACAAAATACACTTAAAGCCAACATAGAGTTTTTACTTCTGACACATGACATGCAGACATAATCAAGAGAAAGCACTGTAGCCTGCAAACTAATTTACTATGCATATTTACTATTTTCTAAGTACCTCTTCTTGTTCCGTGGAAGTTGGAGATAACGTTGAGTGCTTCTGCTTCTCTTCCCAAGCTTTCAAGGATGTCTCCAAAGCCTATTTTAAAAATATATTCTCATATATTACCTTGCTCTATACTTTGCTTGCTAAGTTGTTTAGTACCCATAAAATGGAAACACAGGATAAAGTATGTACTTACCCTATTCCGACAAAGCATTTGCATTCTGTTACGATGAACGATTCGAATTACCCCAGGTGGTTGCAACCACGCTTCTCCATCCACCTGAGAAGACACAGGAAAAATGTTAATACCTTTTGCCAATAAACTAAAGCAAACACTCACACTGTGTGATCGAAACTTGAACAAAATAAGATATTTTTGTAATCACCTGCACTGGTATTGGCTCCTCACCCAGCATAGTAATTTTCACCTGATGGCATTGTGCGATTCGATGGTGTTGTAAATTAATGAGTCTTGATGCTGCCATTTGCATTGTGTCAAAAACAGCTACCACTTCCAAAATTTTATCATCAAATGAAGGAGCCAGAAAATAGTCGTCCTCTTTTGTTCCACTAAAATTTGATAATTTACAAATTTACAATATAAACTAGACTTCAAGACTTGAGTAAACTTGCTTGTCTCAAAAACAGACACTCACCCCCAAAAGTTTGTTCCGCCCATAAAGCTATAAATGGACAAATACACACATAACATATATATGAGAAAACTTTCAGTAATGATCTTGTCTTACGGTCATCTATTTAAAACTTTTTACTTGAGTTTTACCTTTGGATGTTGAGAATTACGATGCCTTGTAAACTAGGAAGTGGGAGTCTTTTCCCATCGCACTCTAATTGTACTCGTTGCTCCAAATTCTTACAACTTTTCTGCAAAAACTCTTTTCCTCCAAGAACGCCATACCATAAGAAATTCCTAGTTCTACTCCGTAATTTTTCCGGATGCTCTTCCCTCTTTAGATGAAAGTCGAGAGTGATTTTTGCATCAATCCCAATTCCGAAGTAGTTGTTCATGACACATTTCTCTTCAAATCCTAGCATGAGGTCATCAGGATCAACCTCTGGGTCCATTAAAGGCGATGCTACAGCGCAAATAGTGTCTGCATTTGCCAAAAGTACTTTGCTTACAACACCACCCGACGCGACAGCCGGCCAAGCTGGGTGACTGACTAATGGGTTGACAATAGGCAATGTCTTTTTTCTTTTGGTGTGCTGATTAGAGCTGGATTTATTTGGAGACGAATGAGCGGATGATGAGAACGGAGAGTTGGCAGCAGAGGAGTACGACAAATCCGAGTGATCTCCTTTGGATGACTTGGGACTCGTTGGAATTTCAACTTCCAGTGGCTTCAACAGAGATCCCATGGATATACGACGGGAACCTCTTGGGCTAGCCCCTCTGGGAAAAGCCTTTGATCCAGGCACAACCAAAAGTCCTCCACTAGCATCCCCTGGGATGGCTGCAGTTGCAGCGGCCGCACCAGACAAGTCAATATTATTACTAGCACAGCTACTATCTTGACCAATCGATGTGTCATTATCCGCTTCAATTACACTGTCATCTGAATCCTTCTGAGTCCTTGCAGACGAGGAAGGAGATTCTACTTCTATTTTTGGAAAGGCAGCTTTCAGGTCATCATCCTCTTCTTGTTGTACTTCAAAGTTCACAGCTTCAACATCAACAGCTACTGTCTTTTCTACTTTACCAGCCATTTTCTCCAAATCATCACCGTTGTCGCTTCCGTCAATCAATGGAATGTCATTTTTCTCCAAGTCTGCCACTTCATCTTCCAAATCATCATCAGCGGAAATTGTACTTGCGTTTGTAGACGCATTAGAAAGCTTTCTAGCTTGGTCTCCACACACTCTAGGCACGGGTAAGGTCACATTGGGATCCACCTGACTAACACCACTACTGCTGGCACATTGATTAATTAGGAAAGGTTGTAATGCAGTGGGAACTGATGAAGCAATTGGAATCGTAGCAGAGGAAGAACACGCTTCGTCACCTACCAATCTCCCATAAACGGTTGCACGCAAATCTTCTTCTTGAGCTAATTTATTGTTATCACTTCTCGTTGAAAACGACTCATTTTCCGGCGACAAAACATTGTCTTTTCCCATCTCTGAAAAAACTTGTTGCTGAACCGTAAGAGACATTGGTCGGACCACCACAATCTTGTGATTATGAGAACAAGTTTGTTCGTCTAAAGTTTTCTCTGCATGTTCAATAATTTGTCGAACAGCTTTCTTCAAACTATTTGCTCTAGACATGAGGGCCTCCCGCTGTCGAAATTTACTAACTTTTCTCCCCGTGTGACGGGAAGAAATGGCGGATGATGATTGGGGGTGAGATTGTGCTTCTGGTTGAGTCTTTTCATCGCTTGTACTTTCAGGTTCAACTTGTGCTTCCTAATTAAACAAATTACATTTTGTAGAACACCATTCATACTCGTTTCACATCATGTCACATTTCATCTCACCTAGTCAATAGACATAAAATGTACATATTATGTGTAGATAGTGTCATAGTGTGCTTTTAATTAATAGACTAGGTCAAGCCAGGATTAATGCATGATGTAATTAATCCATGAACAGTGAAAGTAATCATTGCATTGAAATTGGTTATTTGAGAATTTCTTTGATGTTGACACACATGTACATGTATATTCGATTCAAGCGTATCGTGTTAGCATTATTACTTGCACTAAAACATTGGAATGTGCACAAACAGGCATTGCATTCATAAGTCATCAAATCACCATATATAATAGTGAATTAAAAAGTAGCACCCGCGCCGTGAAAGTATAAATGCAACACTATATAATAATACGTGCAAATGATGAAAGCATGTATGCGTGTATTATGTAGAAATGCGGTTTTCAATTCAACCAACCTCTTCCTCCTCTTCATGAGGACTTGACGGTTCAGTCTCAGTGTTTTCCCCCATCGCTTCCGTTTCTTCCTGTAGTGTTTGAAGTAGAGAATCCAACTTTTGGCTTAGCGTGGCACACTTTTCATTAATCTCCGTATCAGCTGCTGACGTACCCAGCTTTCCAATCATATCCCGAACAGTTTCACAAAGAACCCTGTAAAATAGCAATACAATAGCAAACACCACTTGAGTAATCATTTGAACACAGAATATAACGGTGACCTAGCAGAGAGTGAGTGCGAGTAGAATGTGATCATGCCATCATGCCCCTGGTACAATGTACATAATAAATTATGCATGTTTTACATACAACAAGCACAAAAGTAATGAATAATACCAACATCGCCCTCGGGGAATTATTATGCGTCTTTTATTCAACTTTCACTCAAATCCCTCCATTCAACTAAATCCATGAATGAAAACTCGAATTTCTCCAACCAACCATACAAAAGCAGCATTAAGAAAGTAAATCTCGGCGGATAACTACAAAGCTTGTACAAAATGCTTTCACTTTTGTTTTAAAAGACGTGTGTGTACCAAAGTGAAAGTAGAATGGGAGTGCGAGCACTACCACCTCCTCCCCCTGAACTTATGCTTGGGTTGATGTTTGCTTGTCTGTTGTAGTACACAGTACACAAGCCTCTCTGCCCTAAAACTAAAACTAGTTAAATTCACAAAGACCAAAGGAAAAGCACATACACACATTTTCTTGGAAAAAACTAAAACCTGCAGTCTTGAAAATACTTGGTTGGTTAAGCTAAACGATTCATATAAAGACTATTAAGATGAAAGTGAGTTGGTTTGGTACCTTCAGTTTCTCTATAACTTTAGTCCCCAATTCCAGTGATGAAATTCATGATGAAATGACGTGCTCGCCTTTCGATAATAACGCAATTACAACTTTATAAGGATTTTGGGTAAAGACATTTTCTTAACAAGAGTGTCTGAAGAAAAGCATAATCATGAATGGGGAAATTATGATAATCCTATAATCATTGCTCACATAATTCAAGGAAAGACATAACATTACATATATAATGTTATGCATGAAGTGGGTTTGTCACCTTCAAGAGAATTTTCTTTTCGTTGTTCACGACAGTGATGACGTGATGATGATAATGATAATACTAGTGATGGCGGGCGGATAGTGAACAATATAATATAGTCACTATATTAATATGTAGGTGTACACCTACAATATATATATTTAAACATACACCTACAAAAGTTGTGCTTTTTATAAGGTTGTCCTAGATGTCTACGAGCTTACTTTATGTCACATGTTCATAGGTCACGATGAACACTGCACTGGTGAGATGTTTCATTTGGTGTGAGAGTACATTTTTCTGTGTATGAATATCCTACATCCGAAAACAGCATGTAGGCAGTGTCGTTTCCCTTTTTTTCTTTGTACTTATATATGGCATGAGTTTGACATTTATCATTTTGGCAAAAGCACAAAGCGTTCAAAATACCAGCATGTAAGCAATGGAAGAAAAGTAGAGAATTTCGAAAAGTATGAGAAAAATAGAGAAATAGGTTCAACAGTCGAAGCCACAACACAACTATGTATGGTAATCATGAAAAAGGAACTTGCGAAATTGTAAAAAGGAGACATACAGATATATCCCTACATATCACTTATTAGAACACTTTATTTCCTAGAAAATGACAGACTCATATAAAGTGCAGAAGGATGTGATGGTATGTATGTAGATACCATAATGTGTCTTTGTGCATTTCAAATCAAAACTCTTCGAAGAAAAAGAAAATTGGGCATGGAAAATTGTGGTATTTTAATATTGCGTAGTAGTACTACCGATATCGAGTACGATCAAATAATAAAAAGGAAGATGTAACTTTTTCAAATATGCATAGATACATTTGAGAATGGAAGTAAAATATTTATCATTAATGTTTTGTGTAGTGAAACTTACTTGGCTGAGCTGATTACGGTCTGATGTTGGTCTGACTGAAGAATGTTTTGAAGATGAGAAACAACGGAATCTTCGTAGTGAGCAATTTGTGGTTTTTGGTGCTCCAAAGTGTGCATGCCTACAGTGCAAGCTGCTGGCTTGAGTAAAACACCACGCTCAAATGACATTATACTCCATCTGAAAAGTGAGATATTATTCAAGATTTCAAAAGGGGAAAAGTATTGTTTGATACAAATGTAAATGGACGGACAAACAGGAATTCGCACAGGAAGTTAAGATAGTGTCCGAAAAGAATTTTGTGAATGGGAAGGTGGTGATAAGGGAAACAATGCCCTTGGTATAATTTTATTAACACAATTGCATACATTTTGATCTAGATTGTACATACCTGTCAAGCATTTTGGTGGTAGCCTTTTCATACTTTTCCAGAAGATATGACAAGTTGGTATCATCATCACAAGAGGCGCCCCACCCCAACACTCTGGCCAAATCATTGCCCGTTCCCAACGGTAGAACGCCAACTTGGCACTGTCTCTGTAAATGTGACAATTACACCATCATAAATCGGTGTTCAAGAGAAACTGTTGAAACGTTCTTAGCATTCTTCATACTTACGTGCATATCAAGTTTGTCAATCTCGCTCATAACCCAACCAACAGAGCCATCACCACCACAAACCAAAATTCGAAATGGCTCAAAATGTCGAAACAGTTGAAGCCCAAGACGTGGGCCTCCATTCATCAGATCAAAAACTTGAGCTGGATTGAGAAGTTGTTTGAACCGACGCAGAAACTTGAGCCCTTGATGATCACCGGATTTGGAATTGACGAAAACGAGAAGAGGAGAACATCCCAAAAGTGGTCGGCTTGCTTCCCACGCGTCATCGCTGCCAATTGTATGCAAAGCAGTAGGTGGAACAACACTGATTTTACCAAGTGGGCACTTCAATCCAATCTGCGTTTTGCAAGCGGCATGCACCATTGCCCGACACCATAAACATCTGAAGTCTTGCAATCTGTCAATCAAAATAATATGCACTCTCCCATAACATTCTTACTCATCCTTCACTTTCACTTTTAAGAGATTGAATTGAAAACCCAAAAATAAAAATAAAATGCTTTGTTGTTGGTGTTTGATAAAAAGGATGTAAATATACTCTTGACGGTATTTTAAAAGGTAGCAAGGACGTATTATATGTTTTAGCATGTATAAAAATAGCAAAGGACACAAACACAGTTTTTTTTCACTTTAACAGCAAAACATTCGAGAGAAACTAGATCTGAGAGAAAACACACTGGTATTCATAAAACCAGCGTTGTATAATGTAATATGACAAATATTTTACCTCAACACAGAGCCACAGGTTTTGTCACAGACATCACATTTTGCTGATACTGGCAAGTTTCCTTCAAGCCACTGGTGCGGAAGGGAAAGCGTCTGAAAATGTAATATCAATTTTACTTTCCATGATGTCATTTCTTCTATCTCATGTGTACAAATGGCTACATTTTTATAAAAGTATCGAGAGTTTATAGGAAAGGCGATATGTGGTAATAATAGGGTCCACACACATAATTTTGTCATAAAAAGCTAGTGGAAATGCGGAAGAAATAATGTCAGAAATTTATGTACATAACATTAGACACAGCTCAGTGTTTTCCTTTATTACGCATCAAGCCAAAAAATGATAAATTGCATGTTACAAAAAATAATTTCTTCTTACTCCATCCGGCTCCTCTATGATATCCTTTCCCATAGATGCGAGAGTGGTCCATTTACAGTTTGTGAGCGCTTTGGATGCGCACTTTTTGTGAGCTTTAAATTTACATATTTCACAACTTAGCCCATGCGATGTCACTCCTGAAACAAAGCCAAAATGAAAATTAGAGACAGAAAAGCGGATAAAAGTAGAAGGATACACTATACAAAATATACATACATACAAGGAATCATCACCACCACCGTAAAGTAATAAAACGCTTTCTAAAAAATAACTCCATACAAATGAAGGTTAGAGTTCAAATTCGACAGTCATCTCGACCATGGATATTATATTTTTCAATTATAGGAATTTTTACAGGGTTGTAACAAAAGTCACTAATAAAATTATAAGATCCAGTGGACAAGCATAAGCCTGCTTTACAACACTGAACTGAGCATTGGTGTTGTTTCTTACAGTACATTAACTTTTGGAAATTCTTGAATTACATGCATTCCAAAAATGTTGTGTCTCAAATGTCATTGGTTTAGTTGAAAACTAATGGGATTCAACATCTAGAATCTAGATAGTTATAGAACATAACCTGTGGACTTTACATCGTAATCTGGCCTTAGCTGGTTGTTCAACGATTTTTTAAATGTTTATCTTCAAAAATCTTGGGGTATTACTTTTTAAATTTGGTACTTTACTTTCAACAGCTAAAGATAAAAAAGAAATAATAGAATGTTACTTTAATCTAACCGGGTAACCAAGTAATTGTCATATTTTGTACGAAATCTTGGTCTTGTATCTCCAGCAAATGTCACAAAGAGCTTGCTGGGAAAGTTCCTAAAAGTCAGTATAGTACCCTGTCCTGTGAAGTATGACGCTGTTCTTCAACCCTCAAACTATTACTGTCGTAGTAATACACTAGTCGCTTAGATTTTAACACAAATTACGACGCATTAATTCAAAAGTGGATGTAAATGAACTTATATTGCATAGAGATCCACTGCAAATTTACGAGACTTGTTCCGATACTAAGAACTCAAGGACTAGAATATTCGAGTTTGACTGGTGTGCTTTCTGCACTCACTGTCAACTGTTCAAAAGAGACAGAAATGTATGCTTGATACTTTTAGAGTTTACGCTGCTACGGTTTACACGCTTTTCATACTCCTTTTGGTTTTATGATACCCAAAGGAATCATTGAATCATAAGTTAGAACTCATTAAATTTGTGATTGAGTTTTTGTTACTCATAAAGTAGTGAGATCAATTTGACGTCTGATCGCAAACGCATTTCGCTTTACGGCAAAACGTAATCATAGTCATGGGATTATAAGATCCGGAGACATAATTCGATCTTTTCCTTCCATGATATCTTGTCGTACCAGTTACGCCCATGGCGGTGATGATTAATGTGATTAAAATAACGTCATACCACCACTAATTTCATTTTTCAAGAATAACTTACCACAAAGTTGTATCCCACAAACGTTGCAATATGTAGGACGAGCATGTGATGTTGCATACCAGATATGTGAACCAGAGAGTAACTGTGAATGGTCCCCAGACTGGAATGTAATCAAACAAGATAGCGCATTAATATGCATACATTTACTATCGAAAATAATTACTATATGTTTTCTATCAATAAAAGAATAGTTTAGAGATGAATACATGCACATATTTGTCAACGTTAGACTGATTTAGGAAAATAAATGGAGCGCTACTTACAAATACGATACGGATGCAGATGCATGTATGCTTTATTACCTCACGACACGACTTACGAACAAGCTATAATATTATACTCATGTTATAATCAGAATTGAATCACTCCTTTGTCTGTCAGTATCTTATGAGAATTGTCTACTATGTGATAACATTGATGCAATTTTTTAAGATTTGTTTTAGGTAATGCAAATTATATACATCCTGACTTGAAAGTTTATTTCAGCGCAACGAAGTTAAATCACCATCAGTTTGTTTTAAACTACTTGCAGAACTACTAGTATTGCATAATGCCAGTGTGTTTCGAGTTACCTGGCTATCAATATAAACACTGCACAAAGAGTAAAATCAAGAGTGGCTTACAACTCTTTCAATAGAAATTAAAATATGAATTAAAAAGTAATCTTATTGTTATCTCGTGACTATTTTAATCATAACTAACAAACTAAGTGTATGGTAATTGGTCTCGAATCGAGCATGCGTTAAAAATTGTCAAAAACTAGAGCCCTATGGCTCATCAGCATCACAATCAGTGAAAATGTGCTCGTCTCCGTATATAATTACGGAACTAAAGAATATAGCCATTGTGGATTCTGAATTTGCATACATTAATTTTATACCTGGCCTCCCAAACTCATCCAAGCCAAAATAAACAGCCCTGAAAATATCAAAACTTATCACTAGAAAACGCGCATTTGGTAAAAGGCAATGAAAATTTTACCTCGTAAAAGCTGATGCTACTGGCAGTCCGAATACTATGAATCCATTCTTCCATTGCCGGTCGACTATCCGCTGCTAAGATTAGAACACGATCACGCGTAATCACCTAGATAGAAAGAGAAAAAAACGAAGATGTAGAAAAAGATAATGGTATGACATTAGCGAAAAAATAAAGCTTTTCTGCCTCCGCGAAAAATAAAGTCGCTTAGAAAACACTCTAGAAATATAAAAAGCTACAACAGAACATCCCATTTGCTTTAAATTTGTGTTAGAAGTATAATATAGTAATATATTGAAAAACTAAGATGCATATTCTTGATGAGCTCAGCACAAACCATTTTCGTTGTCGTTTTATCAGCTTTTCCAATCCAACATGAACTTAAGTTGACGTTGATGGAAAAATGTGCTTACATCTTTTCCCAAAATCAGCCAACACAAATTTTATTGTTTTTAAATTTACTTCGCCATTTGTAAATGTATTAAGGAAGGAAATGACTTTTAGTTTTAGTAATGTTGCCTCTCTCTCTATCTTTAAGTAACTTAAGAAAACCGCTTATAGTGTGTCTTTAGTCGTCAACGTAGTCGAAATGGATGTTTTTCTAATTTAAAAGCTACTCGGTTTCGGTTTTTGCGCGCAAAAATGGGATGTTTTACCTTTCGCATTTTGCTCGCACTATTTTGGCTATTATCATTCTTCACTTCTTGAAGTACTTAATAATAAGGTAGGTACGTACGTAGAAAATACATCCTTTTGAAAAATTGATGCATTAGTACAACCAATGGCACCTAGATAATGTTTCAAAAGTAAAAGAGGAAATAAGTTACGTATTTTGTGTACCACGATCTATTTGTATGTAAAAAAAAAAGAAACTCTTATAAAATAAAGAGTAAAGCTTCTTTCCTCTTTTTCAGTACTTTAGTAGGATGAATGGACATCCAAAATGTAAAGCATTTTACTCTCTGGCACATCTTTCCAAAAGAGCTAAGCCAAAACGTTCCGCCTTTTTTGGACGAATAATAAAAAGTCAAGAAGAAAATAACCTTCCAAAAGGCTTAAATAGAAATAATTTCGTTCCTAGATAAAAAATAGTACTACAGATAAAAAACTACAACCCATCTATCCACTCATTTCATGAAATTACTTAAATTAAACTCAGAAATCACTGCAAATATTTTAGGTACATTTCTTTTTCATTATTTTCAATGTAACTCATGATATTTTGTACTTCAAGTATCTCTGCAGTAGGGGAGCAGAGAACTCTTCTAACTGAAAAGGAATGTACTTAACTTGAGTGATCATTTTGATGGTTCATTATGGGCCCTCGGATAAATACAAAAGTTAGAACAATTCTGTAAAATAGAGATGCCATAGACAATCAAAACTAGTACTTTAAGTAAAGTAAATAAAGAAGTGCAAGAAGTTTTTTTTTACTGATTTTTAAAGTTTAGAAGTAAAAAAATCAATTATATTTTTTTGTCCTTGTAAACTTTATCTGTATGTTTCTCCAAAACTATGGAGTTTTAGAATATGGTCTCTTGACAAAGTTTGATGCCAATACTCTAATCTATCGATTCATGCAATAACATTTTTTGCCCATTAGATTAGTACGTAACCGTTAATTGGCCGTTACTCCGGTACCGTTAGACCGATTTGGCTGTAAATCAATAGGCTTCTTACTTGTACCATAAGGTACTTGTGTACCAAATTTGAAGTCTGTATGTCAATGCGTTTTTGAATTAGAGCGTTGACAGACAGACAGACATACATACATACATACATACAGACATGAAATACGAAATCAATAAGAAGTACAAGTACTTGCACTTCTTAATAATAAACTAAATATTTCGTAAATCATTATCATTACTGCGCTGTTGTTGGAAGCTCTTGATTTTTAGTACAAGCAGCTTAAAAGGTCGCTTACTGCAAGGATTCTTTGCGAATTACTTTCTTAACTCATCTGAGCACACAAAGTTTTTAAGGAAAATTAGAATTATTTATGGGCTGGATTTCTCTTCTTGGAACTATTTTTATATTATTAAGGACCGACCGGGAACGTAAGTTCCACAACGAAACGCAGTACATTGAGAAAAGTGTTTCTTACGATTAGACAAGTTGAACACACATACATACATGAAAAGCTAGTCAGTTTAGTAGTTACGGTTAAAAGTCATCCTTTTTTGGCTTTTGTTTTCAATAAATCATTATCCTTTCCTAACTTCCAACTGAAAATATGTACACATAAATGGCAATTTTATATTTATTATTATTTCAGCAAACTGATGGAAACACAACTGAAATGAAATATGCACACACACACACATATGCTTGAACGAACGAATACATTTCCGGTACGAATTTCTACTCTGCACAAAATTTCGATAAAACCACATTTCTATATCTCTCAAGGGGCGGATAAATTACAAAGTGTTTGACTCCGCTCTCTTGCAGTTGAACATTATTACCTTTACATGTACTGACTTTTTTCTTCTCCTTCTCAATTTACGTTATAAGCTCGTTCTTTTATCTGCCCGAGAAATTTTCTTTCTGTTTCAATCTTAAAGTACTTGGAGCCATGGTACGCTGTAAGAACCATTTTGTCATTTATTTCCAAAAACCAATGTTCCTGTTCCTTCAGGGTAATCCGTCCTTTTCCAATATTTATGGAAGTTGGAACTCGTCATTTATATGTATACCCACAACTTCTACTTATAACAAATGTGTTGTTCTTTGGACTAAAATGATTGCGGATATTTTATACATACATATTATGTAGTATGTCACTCTGTGTACGTGGTATTGCCGAATGTACGTAAAGAACCAGTTGAAGATGGACAAAAAAATATCACGAACTTGTTCAAATCCAAGTATCACACAAGACACCAGTGGATCACACAGAGGCAATGTTCAAAAGATATATAAAAAAAGTCCCATCAAGAATTGTATACTAATAGGAATGGGGGTGAAGTGAGTTTTCGATTTACGAAAAGTTTTGCTCCCTGTGAAACTTCTAGAGATGTAATTTCTCTCCAAGTTTTACTCTGGATTTACTAGTATTGCTACCGTATTTCTTTGTAAACTATTATTTACCAAGATTTCATTTCTTATTGTGCTTACTAGTTTCAGAGTAACCAGAAAATAGACACAAGAGCAAAAGAATGCAGCAGAACAGTATATATAACAATATGTGTGTACTTTAGCGATTCAGCATGAGCCTGCTAAAAGTAATGTCTTTCTTGAGTGTACATATCTGGATTATTTTGTAACGAATAATGTTTCGTTTACTGATTGTGAGCCACAATACAGCAAAAAAAGTTTTCACTAAATTCATTATTATTAAATATACGAAAAAGGCTCCGCATTTGATTTTTTTCTAACATTAATATTATTTCGGAAGCGGCAACCAGAAAAAAGTAAATGGTATTTTTGCATAGAAACCTCCATACTATTCTTGTTATGACATCTTGGAACCTTCTTCTAACCAATCCGTGTGTGTTTACACAGATGTGGAAACGGGCAAAAGCCAGAATGTCACTGAACTCTCAGGCGTTTTATGAATCTCACTGTCAGCATCAATTCGCTGGAAAAAGGAAAGACAAAAACATGTTCGAAGCTCTTACAGTTTGTAGTTATAGTAATAAAAACCACCAATATTGCATAAAGTGGGAAAGACAGTGTAATAAGTTGGTAAGCAGCCGCATATGATAAGTAATTTTACGTATGTGGCCAAGGAGTCAAAACAAATTTGGGGGTTCATTGATTAACACACCAGTCACGAATGACGCAAGAAACGAAGTTTTGTATTGGTGGTGCCGTTGTTGCTATAACTACTAACTTCATCGAAAGCACGATTATTCCTACAAGTTGCTAAAAGATATGGATCTTCAAACTGTTGCTAAGAATAGTAAATAACAGAAATTTTATTTCTATAAAATTATTTAAAGATCATTAGAAACACAAAAGGCTTAAGACCCAAAGAGTTCAAAGAGTTTTTATCCAATGGAAATTCATTGAAAATTTCGGAGTATTTTTTTCAATTACTACATACATTGTCACCACTGAAATTTGCTTGTTATTTTTCATTCTATTTCTTTGTCACTAATTTTATATTGTTAGCTATTGACATTTACACAGATAAGACCACTCTGGACAATTATCTGGTAAGGAATTGCGTGACATAAAAAGCTACCAGTTAGTTAGTGAGGTTTGGGGCAAGATGATCCTTTGTCTTCAACAAACTTTTCAAGAACTAAGTTTTATATATTTTTTGAATGTTTAAAACTTTTGATCATAATCACCAGCTAACAAAAACTTTCCATCCAGAATATTTTATCCATGGTTTACTGTACTAAATTATTCACAACAACAAACATCTTAGGAAAACATGAACTTTTTATTTCGTTAATCTATACAAACGCGGACTAATACTACACATTTCCAATGGGAAATAGACCGCATCAGTTCCACTGAATCTTGTTTTTTTATTCATTTTTCCAACTCTTATCCAACTAAATTTTAACTCACCGTAATTATTTCATCATGAGAAGTAAAACCTTTATAAGCAATTGTGCACAATTCCAGTCATTATCGTAATTTGCCCCTGCATATCCTAGAATCAAAACAACTGTCAATTTGAAATTCGTATAAAATGTAATGATGTTTCATTAACAAGAATTTAAAACTCTTGAAATTTACATAATATGGCATTTGTCCAACAGAAACAAACCTACTTACAGTACGTATGCCTAAAATTCATGTATATGTAGTTTTCAAACAACCTTTTTTTGGTTAACGTTCAAGTTCATAGTTCATAGGTCTAGTAGCATATATATCTGTTTGCTTGGATGCAGAAATCGGAATAATATATATTTTAAATTGTACTCCAATAATTATTACATTTTAACAGCATCCTTTAATCTTGAAGTCTTTATTGTTGATCAACAACATAATCAACAACCGTAAATTATTTAACATACATAGGTATGCGCTTCTTTTGAAAATGGTAAGATGCATGATGCATTGTTATTGTTACTACTCATGTCTAACACAATTTAATCTGACGCTGTCCTAAATCGTTTGACAGCTTACAAAGGAGCTTATACATTTCTTTATAAACTGAGATTGTGGGTAGAAATTCTAGTTTATACCCTATTACCAAAGTTGCACACTCTCATCATCTTTCTGTTGCTTTCTCTCCATTCTTAAACGAGCAAAATTGCAATAAACCAACAAAAACCACCCACCAACTACCCTTGAACCAATTAGATCTAAATTAATGGCTCAAAGGTATCCCAAGACATACATGCATTCCAGTCATGTGACTTTCATGTGCCAACCCAGTGAGATATGTACTAGATAACCTCTTTTGTTATAATCATTATAGCAAGAAGGGTTGTGCAATAATACTTAACTTTGTATTATGACAAGAAAATGAATTATAGCATAATATTTTAAAAGTAAAACTGTTTTTCTTGTAGGTTAGACGTTAGAAGTGATGTACCTTCAATTTGCCTGCACATTGTGATAAACACAGCAGTTGTAACTCTTCCAACAGCTTTTATTTCATAGGAGGATAATTTACCAGTGGAGGTAAAAAATTAATGATGATAGAAACATTTGACACGCCATCAGCATAAATAATATCAGTAAAGGATATAAGAAACGCAACGGGAATTATGCATTATTTACTGCAAGAGACTTAACCCAAAAGTTCAAGCCTAACAACTTAGAAAGCAACATCAGAAAAGTAACTTCTACAACCGTCTTGTGCGTCTGCATTGTTAAGCATCTTTCTCTATTTCTCTCGAATGTTTCCTGTCCTAATTATCAAGGGTTCGGTTTGGTACAGAAAAAATTCTCATAGTATACCATATATAATCCTTGCCAAAAGGAAACAAGATCTTCTCCTAAAGGTGCATTATTTATTATATACGTTCTCCTTACCACCGCACCGTAATATAAATGTGGGTACTACTCTCAGAAGATACTTTTGCTTTTAGATTTTCTCTTTAGTCAGTCAGTCAGCCACATGAAAAATATACCAACCAAACCAACCATACTCCCCACAAAAGATAGTAATTCTCCAACGAGCAAGCGAGCGTCCTATTGCGGAAAGTAAAAATTAGCTTCTTATTTTTCTACCAAATTAGAGCATGCGACCGACCACTCATGGTGATGATGAAATCACATCGGAAAGAACCTGGATAAGTAAGTGAGTGACCAATAACATGGTCCCTTGGCTTCCAGCCAGAGTGACATACACTGGCATGTCATATTATGTCTGCGCCATTTTCTTTTTGCTTCACTCTTTCCATCGCTAATAAACTAAAAGTTCTCTGAATAAGTACCTAAGTTTTAGTACAGTACAGTGCAGTGGTATGGTGGTCGGTGGTTCTTCCCACTAAACTCTTTATATAAAAATGCAATCAAATCATATATAGTTAGAGATACTCTTAATATTTCTTTCTCGGGAATGACTCTAGCTATTAGTTGGGAAATAAAGTCTTGCATCAACTTTCTTCAATTGACTCAGCTTACCCCAGTGAAGATGATGATGCTGCAGAGAAAGAGATGCAGGATCAAGACAAAAATCTTACGAGAAATCGATTGTCTTCTCTTTGCCAAGATGAAATCTTGCGGATAAAGTAAGTATACACTTTTACACAGTGGTTTATGGTAATATATACTTTTTACATCGTACACATTATTGGTTTGCGCACTATAAGTAAAATGCTACAGTTTAAAAAGATAACTGCAACATACGCAAAGTGATTGCAAAACGTTCACCATATCGTTAACTTCTCAAAAACGAAGAACATACAAAAACGATTGAAGGATAAGAAATACAAGTTTAGTGGAGCAATTTTTGTACAAAATACTTGGTATTGTATAATACATTCTTAGATCGATTTTCAACTATTTTGTAACCACTTTTTCAACAAAACAAGCAAACTAAATATCCCTTACGTGCAATTAGTCCAAAATTTTCTCCAGAAAAATACAGAGTTTTGTATAGATTTTAGCTCAAGCATTACACTAAATGATACGCATGCATAATTAACGATTTCTCTTTTCAGAAGGAACGTCGTATTCTTTAAAGTGCACAAATAAAATGCTCCTGTCAGTCTGTTACTGTTGTTCGTTTATAAAAAACGATAGCAATAATAATATATACCATTCCAAAGCTTTTGTTAAGAACTTTACAATTACTATGATCATGGAGAAAGTAGCTGACAGTATTATGAGGAAAATAATTACTCAATGTATTTACCGCAATCAAGAATTCTATTCATCCATTTTTTCTAAAGATTCAATTAGGGGAAAGCATTCCACACAATCCGTTATACTAATACATCATCGGTTAGGTAATGTTAATCTAATACGTTTAGATACATAATAAACAACTGCTCTGAAAACTGCCACAGAAGTCCAATTTTGTTTATTTTAAAAGCTTGATTTTCGCGATACTTACTTACATGAGTAAAATATGAGGTTTTTAGGCAGCACTCTTTGTATACACAGCTACAAAAGTTAACGTTTATCAAAATACAGGAGAGAAGTTTTATTTTATATATTTTAAAGTTAAAACAAAAGGTTGAAAAGCTAACAGAACAGAAAGGTATAATGAAGCGAAAGTATGTAAATGAAACGTTATACTGCTGTATTTGTTTTCTTCAGTCAAGAGAAGAAAGTACACAAAAAGCTAAAGCCAGTGTTCACCATTGCGAAAGATACGAAAAAACTGCCTTTCTTCATGTTATTACATTCAATCTTGTTCTATTATCTTTGTTCGGCTGAAATTGCTTCACGAGTAAAAAAAGAAAGTATTTATTCATTACATTTTAAATAAGAACCTATAATGATGATGATAGCTAAAGTGAGTTGAGTTTTGTGAGAGAGAGAGTATTTTTTTGATGGATAGGTTGATGGAATGGATGGAACACAAGTTGAATAAAGAAAAGAACCATATCATTACGTTCTTTTTAAGTTTACGTAGTCTTTTGTCTGACAACTTTCTTCGTATACATATTTAATGTTTGTAAACGTAGGCCAGACCCATAGAAGAAATCCTATTATCCGTTATATCACCGTGTCCTTCATAACATTGATCCATGCTGTGTTTCTCCCTACTAAATTATTCTGCTTGTCTATATACTTACTTTTGTATACTTACAGTTTTTTTTAACTAAAAAAACTAATAGCATAAATCTTACTTTTTTATATCAAGAAAGAAAGAAAGAGCATCACGAGTTCTGTAGTTAATGTGTTGAAAAGAGGAACGTTTTCATGAAAAACTACCGGTTTTTTAAAGAATATGTATGTGTAGACAAGCCAGTATATTGTAAAAAGTAGTAACTGTTATTTCTTGTGTAGAAAAAAAAAGCCAAATTAGAAGTATTCCCAGAAGGATGAAAAAAGGATGCAAAAAGCTCTCTTGTGTTTTTGTAAAAAATGACTGTTAAAATAACTGGTACATTACTTCCACCCTAAGACAAATAGAATGCCTTGGCTGCAAGTTCCTGTAAAATCTCTCGCACTCATTTCACTTCATTGAAAACATGGAGCATCAACTGCTAAAAACATGTATGTTAGGATGGAAGTAAAAGGCTATAGATCAAAAGCAACTCCCTTTACACCACTACTAAACTCACAAGTACTTTTTCATTTCATTACTTGAAAGAATTGTGTGGTAAAAATTTGTTACCTTTTACTGGTAAAACGTCATTTTATCTTATGTACTTTGTCCCGTTGAGTTTGTACAAGCTATTTTTACTAAACACTTTTGTTCAACAAAACTCATCATCATGATTTAATGTAACAACAGCAAATAAACCAGGAAAATGGATGCAACCAACTGTAACGAAATAAAGCGCTGTTTTGTTCTGTTGAAGCTTGAAAGTTAATGTTTTTCTTTTAAAGGATCAAATAAGCTTTTGGTATTATATCTGATTGCTGTGGTTATCTGATAATGATAATGTATTTCACTGGTGATCAATAAACATTTTTGAGAATAAAGGATGGATAGCTACGTTGTCCGTTGTATCAAATTTCACCAAATGTCTTTTCATGATGATATGCAGTTTAATATATATTAATTTGCCTATATATGTAATGGTATATACAAACAGTAATCATGCTTTTATACTACTACCAGCACGAAGCATTTATATGAATTCATAGAATGGATTGATGATGATGATAATGTCGACGACGAGTTTTGGGTATGTATGTATTTTCACTTCCCATTTCGCATCATCTATGATTACAAAAACACTATTATATAGCATGTTTCGTTTTGCATACTAACAGGATCTAGACAAAATGGATCAGATGAGGGACTAGTCCCACATAATATTTTCGCTTTATTGAATATTCTGTACATAAGTTATCAGGGCTATTGTGAAGGATGATACCATAATTTATGCATGAATACCATAGAGGAACGAAAAAAATTGACCAGTAGCTAGTAAATCAGTTTTGTTTAATAGATATAAATGTACGTAGCATATAAGTACATTACTTTTCGATATCTCGATCAATAATAGGAGACAGATATTTTGCGAACCCTTTTATAATTTTATAAAAAAATATGTAAAAAAAATTGGTAGTAAACTAAATTATAAACTATCAAAGTTAAATTATATTCGTGTTTGAATTGGGTTATGAGTATAACATCATACTTAGGATTTTTTGATGTTAAAAGGAAATGCCTAATTTCGTTATTAGAACAAGGTCCTCTCTGGAATTTTTTGATGAAATTATCGCAACAAACTATCTTATAATTATACTTATTGAGATTTTTTGTAGGATTATAGATTATATTAGATGCCGTTACAGTTATTGGCTTAACAAGTCATGTCAAGACATGAAGAAAAGACGAAGATGAAGCATGACATGTAATGTACAGACATGTGAAGACAC
>JAQFXM010001163.1:0-35472 GCA_034693345.1 Entomobrya multifasciata | reverse complement strand
ATTATTTAAACTTGTGCACCAGCTAGACATCTTGCTTTACTAAATGGAGCATCCTAAACAGCAGAACTAAATCGTACTTGCGTTTTGTGTGGTGTGGTATATATTTCTTATGGAGCTTCGCATTTACACTCAGCAGGGATTATAAATTATAACTATAACTTCAACAGCAGAGAGGTATACATTTTTCCGAAACTGTAAATCTTTTACACTAATCTTTTAAACTGTAAAATACTAATAAATACGAATGCACTTCATAATGAAGTACGTGGAAGTTTGAAAATTCGGATGCATTTGCAAAACCAAAGCAAAATTAATGCATAACTGTAACGCTCATACAATGAAAATGTCGAATAGGTATAAAGAAGTAATCTGAAGATAAGAAGATGTTTTACCCCAGGTATAACAAGCAACGTAAAATCTACTTAAATAATCTCTAATCGTATTAAATTCACATAAAAGTCTATGCTAAAGAAGGAGGAAGCCAAATACAAAAAGCAGTCACAGCAATCACAACATTTAGCTATCAAAATTTGCGATGACCACCACGCATGTATTTGTTAAAATTAAGAAACAGAAAAATCGAATCGCTTGCACGTTAAGTATTAATGTCAGGTCACCAACTCGAAGTCTGCGTCTGGTAGCACCGATGGAGGACTATTTATTGCAAATTAAAAATTTGTCATGCTTAGCAATTTATTTTTTATCTCGCCTTATTAACCAAACTACCTATCATAACTGTAGTATAATTTAGCTTAAACTACATCAAAATTTTATTAGACTGATCGATCGCCTAATAATGATCAAAACTTCAGACGTTTTACATACAAATAATTATTGATTTCTCTGGACATCAACAAAAAAATTGTCTGCATCGGTCGTTAATTTCCATTAAAATTTACGTTATAGGAATACCTGTAATTTGGGTTGGGTGCAATTAATGACCACTCGTTCCTGAATCTTGACTTCCGGTGTTCACTGGTCTTTGCTCCCGTAACGGTCACTTGGGACGAAATGTCTTCTTTAGTTTAAATTCATTTAACTAACCTTTTACTTTACCGTTTAAAATTTTGTTTAAAAAAATTAATTTATTAAAGACAAGGATTTCAGTGTACCTGAAAACATCGAATTTTTTTAAAACAAAAGTCCTGGCTGACAGTTATAGTATACAAAGTCGTTTACAAATTATGGTTAGCCGTTCTAATTATCAAACGAATCACATTTAAATATTTTTACTCAGGGTGTAATGGAGATGGTTAATAAAATTTTATAAATGCATTTAGAAAAGCCCAAGTTGTGATTTTCATTGGTCATTGCGAAAAGATTCTGAAATAAATTGACTAACTAACACAGTTCGACGTCTAATTTCGTATTTTTACTACAATGATCAAGTACTCCAGTCGTGACCACGCAGATTCTTGAGATGCCCCAATAATCAAGGTTCATCATAATCATCATGCACAAACCAACGATTAATGAAATTTCTTGACATTTGACATTTTTGGCATCTTAACACAATCAAACTTGTTTAAAGTGTAAAGTTTGATGGTGAAACTCTCGAAGAAGCTTCACATTAAACATATTTGTACACGCAAGTTCATGAAATCTAGAGAAACTTTTCGTTTCCCATCAAAATGTGAAAATAAAATGCAACAAATTTTTTGACACATTGTAGTTTATATGATATTTTCATTTATTTTAATAGTCATTCATTATTATATTTCATGTCATTACTACTAAAAATTAATTAATGCATCCCTTAAGCTTATTTTTAATTTGTTCACAATAATAATCATTGATTGCTTTCTTACCAACTTACACTTAACTCTTTATCAATTATCTTAATTACACCATGCATACATACAAACTTTACAGATTACATATTAAACTCTAATATTCACAATTTTTCAATACCAGTTACTTTCTCTTAATTCTTCATTTTATTGTTTTATTTTCGGAATTTATGAATTTTTTCCCCATTCAGGGAATTTGTAATGAATTAGATTGTTGTTAAAACTCATTCAAATATTACTTGGATCGAAACCATTAATTTAAAAAATAAGACAGATTGTCACAAAACTTTGAGGAAAAATAAAGATCAAATATAAGTGCGCTTTCTTAAAATGAGTGCATATGATCACTTCGCGTTCAAAAAAACTGATCTAATGTTCCCAACCAAAAAAAATTAAACCCAGGCATTTCAAACCCTTTTAGTAAAACAGCTCATTATTATTTTTATATTGCCACATCATTCAAATAAAACTTAAATAAAATGTTTTATCGCAACTTTTCCCTAAATAGATTTTTTCTATTACGTTAAATGTTTCTTAATTTTGTTGAGCGTTCTTTTCTTATTTAGCGTGTAAATATGTTCCGGAGGAGTCTCGTCGTTGCCTCGATCGTTTTATAAATTTTAAATTTGCAAATAGGTTGCTTCATTAAAAAGAATAAGTACTTCATCTGCTTACGTAAGTAATCAAGAACCCTTAAAAAGTGGTTATTATAAATAACAAGAAGAAAAAACGTAAATCCCGTTACACTTCATTATTTTTTAAATACATTTTTTTCATACTCACCACAACATTTTTTTTGAACATATATATATCTAAAATTTTAGCATAATAATAAGTAGTAATTAATAATTACATGATATCCTTTTTTAAAGTTTGCTGCAGTGTTGCACATAAAAAGCACTCGATAAAATTCGATACAATATAATTCCATTTTAAAAGTTAGTAATTATATAGAGTAAATCGTAAATAGACATTTTTTGTATCATAATTATTAAAAATTCATAAAAATGCAATCATTCCACATTTTGTTTTTTTGGTATATATCATCCTTTCATGCTCTCACACATTAACATTTTATATTTGAAGCATCTTTTTTCCTTCGTCTTTCATCAAAATCATTTGTGCTTTAACACCTCCCTCATTTAAATCTGTCTGCATGCTCATCATAAAATTGAAAATGATCTTATTAATTTTACATTTTTTTTACTAAAAATAACTAAAAATAAACCTACCAAAAAATATCAATAAATGCCTCTAGTAATATATTTATAAAAACAAGTTTGAGCTGGTAACTTTTTTTGCTAAAAAATATATCGGAACACTACAAAAAAACCTTTAAAACAGGCATGAAAAAACCTGTTTTCAAATAAAATGGTAATATATAAATGAGATTGTTTGGTTTTATTATTTGTATAATAATAACAGTAAAACACAATAATATATAGATATATTTAAACACACTATTTGTTTTTTTTTCACTACTTTTAATTTAACATTTATGTACACACACAGAACATTGTTGAGGTGGGTTGGGGGAAAAATATACATTAATTGTTTTGTTTGAATTAAAATGAAATCTTTCACAACAAAAAGTTTGTTAAATTCGTATAAAAAAAATTGGTAACTGCGTTGCATCTTTTTTTCTTTCGTAAAAACATAACTTGGTAAGCTTGGTTAACAATTATTTTGTTAAAAGTGTTTTGGTTTGGTTTGGTAACTTGAAAATCATAGACGGTAAAATAACTATGTTTTTTCTGTTGTTGTTTACTTCGTTGATAAAAATTCATTCATTGGTCTCTCTATTCACTGTACTTAAATGTTTACTCTATGACCTATCCTATTCTAAAGTACCATAATTAATTTTTTTAAATTAATATGATCACTGTACTATTATCTACTTAAACTTGTTAAAATAAATATTATAAACATTTTGCCTTAAACATATTTTTCTTACTTTTATTTGTGGTAATTAAAGTTGCACTACACTATTTAGCACTGTAAAAACCACAAACTGAAACCTGTCATATTTAACGGTATAAGTAAAGCTATCAAAACATGAGATACAGATTATTTTACACTTTTTGCATTTTATTTGCTTTTGCCTCCTGTGTCGGTGGTATGCATTGCGCATATCTCCGAGGATTTTACCTTAATTATAAATGCTTGTCATGCTATTTAACCTTAACCTACCACAACATAGCATTATACATTATACAGCTAATTCTGAAAATAATATTTTCTTCTTCTTATTTTCTCTTTACAAATTATACAGAGAGATTCCTAAATTAATTATAGTAGAGCTTCATTGTTTATGATATAATGAATTATAGTTATTTTCGTACATAATCCATAATTTTTCTAATTACACAATAAATATTTACACACGAACAACCTAGTATATAAATATAACTTTTTTTTGCTAGTGATATTGCTTAAAATTTACAGAGCACTGCACGAGAACTACATTTAAATGTATTAAAGTATATAAACGTGTGACTTGTTTTCAACTTTGGTTTTAAAATGTGTTTTTTCTATATCTGCTTCCTACCAAATACATAATTTATTAATTTTTCCCCTGCCTCATATAATTTTGCAGCAATATATATTTTAACTGTCATGCATGCTTGCTCTCTTTTGCTGATGAAAGCAGTGACGTGACGTGATCACGGCATTAGTTGCAAAATACTGCAACGCAACGCATTGTTGACGTCGCTGTTACCGCTTTTATCATGGTTTGATAAGTAGTAAATAAAATGAATAAATTAACAGAATATTTCCTAAGTATAGCTGTTTCAAAACGGCAAAGGGAAAAAGTGCAACTTTGTTTTTACCAAGTTTATGAACAATGAAGAGGAAAACAAGTTAATGTAAAGAAAACACCGAAGAAATATCAAAACAAAGCTATAAATTTGTGATTTTTTTCTTGTAAAAATTATGTAAATTTTTAGAAATATTTTGGATCATGTAAATAATAAATTTAAAGTGTAAAATAAAATCAAGTTACTCCGCCTTATTTTTCTGTCACGGAGTTTTGCATTTTTGACCTGAACAACTTGTGAAAAAGCATTTTGAGCTAACTGAACATTTTATTGAAAAACATGTTGGAAGTGTGCATTGTTTAAAAGTTTTGAAAAAGTGAATGTACTCATTATTTAGCTGCATTGAACGGGAAAGCGTTTCAAAAAATTATAAATTCATTTAGAGGCATGCATTTTTTATGTTTTCAAGTTAAAGTTACATAATAATATTGGATACTTAATAATACGAACAGTGTGATACTTTTTTGATGATGATATGATTGAAAAAATCGCAAAAAGAAAGATCATTCATTGTAAAAAAAATCTTACTCCGATTTCCAAATAAAAATAAAGTTCGTTGTTGCATGTTTTATACACATTATATAAACTGCCTGTTTTTAAAGTTTTTTTTAGCTAATTACTAAAAATTCATCGCATTGCTTTTTGTTGGCTTGGCTGGTAGCTGAGATTCAATATTTCACAATAAAATCGTAAACTTTTGCATTTTTTTAAACCTAACTGTTAATCTATTTTCTTACTCTACCTATTTATGACCTATTGCTGCTGCTAAAATTTAATTGCGTGGTATAATCTACCTACATTACTCTTTTTTATGTACACAATAAATATACACAAAATTAAGAATCAAAATCGCAAAGTTTTCGAAATTGTATACGACGAAGCAACAACGAAAAACAGATTGCGTTTTGTTCAGATTTTTTTGGTAACTTCTTCCCATTTTTTTATGTAAGTATTTGGTTAACTTTCGTTTTAAAATAATATGACTCACAGTGGAAAATATATTATAAATAATGGTAATTTTTAATAATTATGCCTTAAAAGCTAATTAAGATCTATTTAATTTACGAATAACCTGGTTTTAAACTTTGAGAGTGTTATTGTTATTGTTGTTATTGAGGGAGGTGGGCGTTGTTGTTGGCGAGGATCGCGACAACTTGCTGCTGTTACTCAAGAGAAGGTCACCTGGTGGGGGTTGGTCTGCCACAAGACTGGGATGATGGTAAGCTGATAGCTGGTGATGGGGATGATGATGGGAGGGTAGCATTGAGGCAGCATTCCCGTGACTTGGGTGGTGAGCATGATGGTGAGACAAAGGTGGGGAGACCATTCCGTGGTGATGTTGGTAACTTCCTCCCAAAAGTCCTGCTGCGGCTGCAGCGGCGGCTGTAACGGCAGCGTATTGGTAATTGTAATTGTTTGAATTGGGGAGTGAGCCAGCGTATTGGGAGTTAGCGCCACCGGTAGAACCACCTCCAGCTCCGGTGCTTGGAGGTGAGCCACCCACATAACCGTAGTAGTCTCCAGTTGGTACTATAAATAAAATGGGAAAATAGTCTAATTTAAAAATGGTGTTCATAAATGTGTTGTGGCATTTATCTAAAAGTGATGAACGGTGGAGACTTCCAAAAAAACAAATAAAAAATGTATATGAATGAACTAGATGATCTTTTGTGTACCTCCGCCAAACTGTCCAGGGAAACTGGGCAGTGCTGACACATAGGTGGAGCCCAGAGGTTGGAGTAAGGTCAGATTATTGTTGTTACTGGGAGTAGGGGGCTTATTAGTATCCTCAGGGGCAGAGGCAGATATTAGTGGTGGGCTCAATGTGGAGGTGACATAACCTCCAACAGCACCACCAGGCGAACCGCGTGTGGGAGTGCCACCGCTCTCTGGTCCTACATTTTAGTTTAAGCCAACAACACAACGATTAGGTTTGAAGCAAACAAAAATTATTTTTGCTAACAGAAAACTACATTTAGCATGCTTATGCTTTTGCAGCAGCAGAATTAAAAAAATAGTAAGCATTCATATCATTCTGCAGCTGCAGCAACAAAGAAACGATGAAAGCAAGCATAATGCCTTCTATGAAGACTAGCACGCATTACATGCAGAAGATTATTCAGAAGACTGAACATTTTAGAAACAGCTAAGCTAGATGTCATGCTTCTCCAGTGGAGTTGCATGCGCCACATATATTATATAAGCTATCTATATTTTATGTTATGCGTTTACTATATAAATTCAATTGTCATTAGTGTTAGCAAAGGGTTCTCAACAGAAATAGGTGACAGTTTACACAGTCAAGCTAGTTTTTCAAAAGCAGTGTTGTTTCCCAGGATAAAGCTGATCTGACCCAACCAACCAACCTCCACCAAACTAATAAGAAGTTGTATGCTCCAGTTCCACCGTCACCATAAAATGAGTATGAAACACCGAAAATATGAAAATGAAAGGTCATGCAATAAAATCGTA
Organism: Entomobrya multifasciata; assembly: GCA_034693345.1. Classification (NCBI taxonomy): domain Eukaryota; kingdom Metazoa; phylum Arthropoda; class Collembola; order Entomobryomorpha; family Entomobryidae; genus Entomobrya; species Entomobrya multifasciata. The sequence goes on along the minus strand of JAQFXM010001163.1, from coordinate 28,391 downwards.
AAAGAATGTTACCTAATGAGCTGGAGTTATTTCCGTATGGATGATGTGCATGTGCGTGGTGGTTTATCGAGTCATAGAGATCCGATTGGTGGTGAGCGCTGTGATGATGGCCACTACCTGCGTTGGAATTGTTCGTTGAGGATTGGAACTGTAAAAACAATTAAACGAACAAATCATGCATTAGTATTTGAATTATTTGATTAAAATCAAAGCTAGTTTTTGATAGAAAAAAGCATTGACTTACTTCGTTGGAAAGGGAGAATTGATTGCTGCTACTTGACGAGTATCCATTGATTTGATGACTTGGAGAGGAATTGCTGTTTGCAGTGGATCCACCGCCAGCACCTCCAGTTGTTGTCAGATCACATAACAACTTTGAAGTCTCGTCCTTCACAGCCCATTTGCCTATCACGCCATTGCTCAGAATTGTGTTGTTGTTTGAGCCAGCTGGGGGCGGACTTCCCCACAAATGCTATAATTATCATAAAAATATTAAGTTAATTTCCTTTAACTCTTTTTTTACCACTCATTCTTACTCTTCCTTGGACAAAATACTTACATTGGAATAAAGCTGTTGTTGATGGTCGTTGCTGTATCGTTGTCTTTTCAGTAGCTCTGCAGCAGACTCCTCATCAGATGCTGACAAACCACCTCTGCCATTTTCATCTACCGCAAAAAAATCAAAAAATCATACAATTTTACAATTTTTCCTTCTAAAAAATTATCATTTTTCAAAACATATTTTTTCCATAAACGCACCCCAAATTTACATTGCATATTTCCCTACACATAAATCAGTCTTGTGGGAGTTTCTCTTTTCATGGCACACGCGACAATTTTCTACCAAGGAGGCCGGGCTTCTCTCAATTTTCCCTTCTCTTTTTCATGTAAATCTATCAACTTGAATATACATCCAAGCCAGTCTTACGTGTCCATTCTCATTTTCGGTTTTATAATCCGATTTATCCTGCCTTATTTCTTCCCTTTTCAAGAGAGCATATATAGCAATTGTAATGAAAATGATAATACTACTACACATTACATCCATACAACTTTACTCTAGCTCTCTGCTCACTTTATACCAGTGTTGTGGAAGGAAACGGAAAAGATGAAGAATTTTTAAGCAAGCTTCAGCAATCATTTACACACATTTGGACAAAACCAAACGAAACGTTATGGACGGACGAGCGAGCAGTTTACAATCTTCATACACAAAATCTCTCATCTCTTCTTCTCTAGCTTCTTTACATCTCTTCCATAAAAACGATCTCATCTCTTCTCTCAGAGAGAAATAGCAGCTCAGAAGCATCACTGCATTTTTATGCATGCATCTCTCGTCCCAACTTAACGCTGCTCCTCTCTCTCTCTCCTGCCTTGCTTTTCGTGTTCCATTGTAGAAAAAAATCTCATCTTCCTCGTCGTCGTCATCATGATCATCATGAATAAAATTGTAGCTTTTAGAGCTTTGAACGTACGTTCTCCGTACAAATATACTTCTTCTCTCTCTCTCGCTCTTCTACTCTGACTCGTCTTCTGATAATAGAAGAAGCAAACCCTAAAAAAGTTGGCTGGCTGGCTGGTTCCACTCGACTGACTTTCCTTTTCTCTTAGTGGCAGAGCAGAAGGCAAGCCGAGGGCCAACCAGCACCAACTTTTACGAAGAGCATGAAGAAACACCCTCCACTACCATACCATCCGTACAATATCTCTCTTACATTTACCATGTATATAACATGCAACATTGTATAGATACACAAAACTCTGCTCTCTGGCATCACTTCGCTTTTCTGATATGTAAGGATGTAGGAGAGAAGCAGCAGTAAATATAATATTCCTCCTCCTCCCCTTTTTCCACTTCTTCATCATCATCGGATCGTCGTCATGATCATCATCTCTACATCATCATCTTTTTTTCACCGTCCGTCCGTGTACTGAACACAAACACAAGTATATTGAAGAGATGATGATGATACTACGTGGATGGATGCAATAAGATAGAAAATGTGATGATAATGATAGTTATACTCTTCATCATGATCATCATCATCTCGTCCGCATCATAATTTTTATTTTGGTGTCCTGCTGCTTTTCTGCCTTTTTGTTTATGTGCGCGCAGACACACACAGACACTTGAACAGAAACAAAAGAACCTCTTTTACGACGAGTTTGGGTTCGTCGACGTATTTAATAACTCATTTTATGCAAATGTGTCATAACATTCGTAAAAAGGAACATATCTTTGTAACAAAAAAAGAAGTTATATACTTCTCTCTCTCTCTCCTGTTTACATAAATGTCATGTAATATAATGATGGGCATGCATGGAGAAAAAAGTGGGAGAGAGAGAAATGTATTTTGTTACACTGCATCGGAGTCTGATGACTGGGAACAACAAGAGAATGAGAAGACGAGTGAGGCAGATGATGATGGAATCCCAGAAGTTATGCATTAAACATTGTTTTCTCTTAACTCCTCTGTTGCCGTTATACTCTAGTAGCTTGCCTTGTGTGTTTGTTTGCATGGCATGCTTTTCGAGTAAGTTTCAATGGAAAGGAAAATAAAGAATACTTTTTTGGATGATGACGACGGAGGAATGGAGAAGTGAAATGCAATGGAATGGTGATGGTGTTGTTGTATAAAAGGCAAAAAAAGAGAATATGGCAAATAGAATCTATGATCATCATCGTCAAGACCAAAAACTCCTGTGTGTCATGTATAATGTAGGAAAAGTATATTAGACGAACTAGCGGTGGTAGTAGTAGAAATTCAGTAGTAGTATTTTTTTCTGGGTGTAGCGATATATGTACGTGTGGTGGAGTGGCATGGATGGATGAAGTCATGTGTATGGTATGGTTGGTTGGCTCTCACAGGGTTTTCTGGTGCGCTTTAAGGAATTCCGGTCACATCATCTTTCCGCGAGATTTCCGTGCCAAAAGAGCGAACAACTAGTGAGACTTGACTACATGAACACAACGTCGACGACGAGGAAAACGCGAGTAGAGAGAGAGAGACTGAGATATACTTTTTTCTGCTGTTAATAGTATACATTGTTATATATTTCCCCATGTACCAACATAGCACTCAAAATCTACTACTTCTTTTGGTTCTATGGTGGTGTGGAGGAGTATAATAATATGGAGTAATGACGTTGGATATAGAATCAGAAAAGCATAGTTGGACTTTCTCACTCTTTTCGCCTTTCTCTCTTTTTTCGGGCAGAGAGATGAAGGAGTGAATGAATGAGAAAAGAGAGAATGAGGCAAGGAATGTATGTATGTTGTGTGCTGTGTAATGCAGAGAGTGTGAGTAAAGACGAAAAGGAGAGAATAAGAGGAAAGCAATTCCTTCCTTGGAAGGAGGAAGCTTTTTCCCCTTCCTTAAACCAACTACTTTTCCCCTCACTCGAACACTTTCACTTTGTACTTTGACTACACGACTACTTTGCTATGTGTGTGTGTAAAATGTGTGTAGTTGTAGTATAAACTAGCACCACAACCACTGTAACTGCTGCTCTTTCTTGCTAAAGAAAATAATGTTAGTGAGAGCAATAGTAATCATAGTAGTGAAATTGCTACACATACTATACATATACTGTGTATAATAGAATAGAATATACGTGCTTTTGTTGTTGTATGAAACGATAAGTCTCTTTTTTTAGTCCATTTATCGCTCTCTACAAAGAGGAAAAGCGAAAAGAGAAGAGCTCGCTTTTTATTCTCTCTCCTTTTTGCTTTCTTTTAAATTTGAGTCAGTCAGCCAAAAGTTTCATCTTTTCTGGAAGAAATATTTACTTGGTTTGGTTTATATGACTTTTTGAAGACGACTATAGGAGAATGAAAGGTTGTAGAAGTACACATACATATTTTAGAATGACCACTACACACACCATGAAAACGAGTAAAGGGAAAAATATAGAGCATGACATGAACCCGTTGTGATTTAGGATGTCCATTTAAAATACATTTGGACTTAATTAACCATTGAGTCATCGGCCAGTAGTAATGGCAGTAGTTCCCGAAATTTTTTTGAAGTACCCGAGCAAAGTTTTTTTTTGATTAAATTGGGGCAATGCGTTTATTATTTGTTTCCTATATACCCCTCCCAAAAGAATGATGAAAAAGGGCTTCATTATTTCTTACCTTCACGTTTCCTTTTGCTACTATTTTGGCTAAGGTCTGTGGTGGCATTATTGGCATTGTTGGAGTTATTATTGGAACCGATCCCGAGTATCCCATTGATTGAGTAGGAGGGTCGGGAGGAGGACAAGCTTGTGATACTATTGTTGCCGTGATGTTGATGCAGGGAGTCCACGGGACTAAGGCTACCCGTACTGGAACCACCGCCGCCACCTCCTCCACCGCCATGTTGTTGATGATGTTGATGCTTGGCCTTCTCTGCAGCCTTATTTCGGACAATTCTGTAATGAGAAAAAAAGTATAAAAAATTAAATTAAATTCATCATGAATTTTCACCATTCATCACACTTATTATCGTAATAATGAAACTTAATAACTAATCAATACCACAAAATATGTAAGTATATACGAGGTTCTTACGTATGCAAATCAATTTACCAAATGAAACGATTGAATAAGCCAGGAAAATAAGTGTGTCATGCCATATTTCATTCGATATTATGCCCTCCAAAAAATAATAATCTACTCTTCAAATAAATATCATTTATAATCTAACTTAACAAGGTGTACACCTTGGTTGCGTTGCAGTTAGATTGGAGAATAAGGTAATCCATCAAAATATTTGCTTTGTAGGCGGTGTGTGTTTGCCATCCGCATCCTCTGTGCCAGTATATCATTATCAATCGCCCTTATTTGCATAATATTTACTCGCACATTTTCTACCACCACCATCCCATCTTTCTCTCTCTCCCTCCTTCTATTTCTTGCTCCTTTATTTTTCTCGCTTTTTTAGTCATTATTACTGCTCACTCCTCTTCCAAAACTACTTTTTATTAGGGATAATAATGTTGTGACAAATGAATCAAAATGAATTGCTTTTTTTACTTATTACACAAGCCTGTCTGTGTCTACCTCCACCGCATCGAGTTAAACTGTTCCATAAAATGAATTGCTTTTTTCATTGCCACTTTACACGAGGAAAAACGACGGTCTCTCTCTCTCTCTCTCTTTAACTATCAAGAAAAAAATGAATATAAAATAGAATGAGCAACTAGAGAGGTTTTTAAAGGTGGGATATATATGAAGGAGGGGTGGCGTGGCGGTGGATATTATTAAAGAAGTAGTGGCGGTGTGGCTTTTTAACGTAGATGAAGATGTCCCCTCATGAATATTCACGGAGACAGTTAGTAAAAAAAGGAACAGGAGAAAGGAAGAAGAAGAAAATAAGAAACGAAAGAAAATTTATTGGAATGAAAAAGACCATTTTCCCCTTCTCTCGTTTCTTGGTGTAAAGTGTACTAGTAAGATATATATTTTGTGGTTATATGGCAGTATGCTTGTATTAAAAACGGTGTTTTTTGGTTTGTACGCTACTTATATAAATGACGATCATTGTGATGATGATTGTGATTGTATAATAATGACCATGCTCACACATGCACACAAAAAGTAACGTAAGTATTAAAAAACTCAAGAGCAATTCCTTATCAAGTGTATGCACAAGTCTTTAGTACTCTGAGAATTCAAACCAATATTTTAACTGTCGCAAGCGCTTTCTCTCTTTCATGAAAAGTGTCGGCTACAATTGCCACGTAAGTTTTACTTGAATTCTCCAGAAGCAGGAAGACTTATTTTTTTCTTCCTTCCCATTTTCCAAGAAGGACAATAAAACCTGCCACCTTAAAAATATTCATGACTTTTTCATTCTGTTATTCTCATACTGCATCAGTTTTTTTGTACTGATTGTAAGTTAGGGAATCTTCTTTTTCTGCATTTTTACGCTTTAATTTTTTCAAAAGTTTTAGGTTTTCATTCATTCATTTAGTTTATGCAGCCAAAAGGAAGGATGATACGATGATGATGACGTTGCAAACAGGAACTTCATTTTCATTCATTTATAAATTGTAAAAAAAATTCTGATCTTGTGAAAAATCTCACACTTTTTAATTTTCACACGTTATTCACCCTACTAAGAAAACGAAAAGATGAGTTTTTAAACAAAAAAGGGGAAAAGAATGCAAAAACCGCTTATAATTTACTTCACACCTTGAAAAAATAACAAAAGAAGATTGTACCGCTTCAAAATAAAGATGTTATAATCACCGCCAACATCTTTTCTATAACTTAATTCACGATTCATTGTTCATTCACTATTTTTTTCTGTCTAGTTCATCCTTTACAAGAATTCCTGTTTGGGTTTGATGATTAGATTAGTGTGCACTGATGATTGCATCTTGCATCCTTTAAAAATAAACCAAAGTGATCAAATGACTGATCACACAAAAGTAAGCAGTTATCAAGGGATACATAAAATGTGTATGAAAAGCTGCAGAAAAGTTTTTCCCTGAATTATTCTCCAGGGACAAATAATTTTCATTGCAAATGTTCCACATTTTCAGTAATTCTTCCACCATAAATACCATTCATTTTGGTAGGAGAAAAAGAATGAAATGCACTTTATCAATTTATTAACGATGATTATATCTATAACATAACATGTTCATCATTAACATCAATGATGATTATATTATTACAAGGGAAAAACAAGTGTATTCTTATTCAAGATTGATCTGTATCTTTTGCCTCTAAAAATCTGCAATCAAACAAGCTATAAAACCCCCTTCCTGTGTTATCTGTGTAACAAGTCCTTTCTCTGCAGTTGGTGGAGTTTAACAATCAGGATCATCATCATCATTACTATTGGCATTATTACCAAGAAAGAGCATCTGTTCTCCTCTGTTATCATTTTATTATTGTTGTAAAGTGCAAAAGGCTAATGAAATCAAGAGCGTGGTCGCACAGGGACCTTCATTCAATCACCACTAACACCATATATATTGTACAAACTGGTTATAATCCAACAACCAACATTTTCAACATAATCAAATGGACGGATATATATGCTCAAGTATAGCCACTAGTGATCCTATTCCCCCCGCAAAGTTACATAGACACCTAATAAATCTCAAATTGAGCATCAGCTTCACAGCAGCAGCACGGCAGCAACAACAGCAGGCAATGCATTGTTCCTTCTTTTTTTTCTCCTCCATCTAAACTGACTTGGCTGGAGTTTTTTTTTGGAACTGGAGAGTGAGTGAAATAAAAAGGGAATGAAAATGAATAAATAGAATCATTCCAGCACAATTCACTTTTGGGCAGTTGGCCTTTTTTTCTCTTTCTCAATGAACACAGCCGATAATGGAATATATGGAGATGCTTGCAATACATGCATACAAACCAAGTATACTGGAAAACAAACCAAACCGACCATCTGAATCTGAGATAGAAAAAAATAGCAGTAGAATCACAGCAGTAAAGGACCAGAGAAGGACTTGTCGCATTGATACATTGTCCCTTTTGTTGGCATTATGAGCCCAAATACGTGGCGCAAAAAGGAAGTCAAAGTTTTACAGGAATATGTAGTAGCAGGGAATATACACCACCGCCGTGGATTCACATATGTCACCACCACCATACCAGCACCGCTCTCTCTTGCCTTTTACCACTGTTTGTTAAAATGAGTACATCATCATCAACTCTATCTAAAAAGCAGGAAAGTGACATAAGGAAAGTGTTATTTCCACGTGAGCGATTCTTTTTTGGAAAAAAAATATATTATCTATTCTCCATACATGAAAATGTGAAGAGTATTATTTGTATACATTGTACTTTTACTTTGATTCATGTGTAAGAAAAAAAGAAGGGTATTTGCTTCACAATACAATATGGCGACTGGCGACAAAATACACAATACACACGCTTTGAATTTAGTTGTCATAATCGCTTCATGATGATGATGATGATTGCATTATGTAACCATTTTATATCATTAAATGTTTTATTCGCTCAACTCGATTGAATGTATGTTTTAAATTTGTCCTTGTCACTTGTCTTGTCAGCACATGCTTGTTTGTAGCTTAATATGGGACCCTTAAGGTCACTCAAGTGGATTCATTTTGAATTTATACATTCAAGCTGCATTTTTATTTAGTGATCAGGCAAATAAAAAAAGGAGAGCAAGTAGGACAATGATGGATGGTGATAATGTTATATGAGCCCTTGCAAAATGATAAGTATGTCTTACTCATTGCAATTGAGATGCTTGGATAAAACTGGAAAAAAAACAATGAAGCTTAACCAAAGATGGTCGTATTAGTAGTAATTTACTGCGTTTCTCTCTAGTTAGCTGACCATTTTTTGTCGGAATATATTCTAAGTATTACAGATAAACATATACCTTTACAGTACAACATTATATCTACAGATATGGCTATTTTGACAAGTTTTAAGCCTTTTAATAACACAGCCGTGTAGTAACGGTATCAAGAAAAAGTTTTTGTTGTTCTCGTTTTGTATGGTATTTTTATTCACAATATTTAGTCTTTTCCCCTCATGCATACATATCTCTCTGTTTCCGTTTTAACCGAAAAAAGGAGAAGAGAAGGACACAACGCGAAGATGAAGACTAGAAAATGTGAAGCTGTACATGTATTTTTTGGTTGGAAAAAAGAGTTTTGTTTTTGTTGTTTTTCTTCTCTTTTGCTTTTTGGTTTCTCGTAAACTTTTTTACTCTTTTTGTCTTTATATATTTTTTGCTCTTGTGTTATTTTGAATTGAAGCAAAAAGCTTTACACTGGTTTTCCAGTTTTGTTCAGAGTTTTACTTCTGTTGTTCTTGTATGAGTTTTATATGTATGTATTTTTTTAGTTTTTTTTCTGGTGATGGTATGGTGGTGTGTTCCGTTCGTTCTGGTTCGTAAAATGTTATGTCGGCCGATAAACAAGGGACGTAGAAGGAAAAAGAGACACATACACAGTGAAAAACCAACAAAATTTCTACTCTGCAAAGTAGTTTTGGTGGTGGTGGTGTTGTGTGTTGTATACGCTTTGGCACTGGTACAAGCACAAAGCGCTGGACTATTACAGTAGTCTTTTGTCGTTTTCGCATAACTGAACAAGAACAACACAAGAAAACACAATAATCAACCAAAAAAGTGGAACTGACCATCATTTTCATTCAAAATACTGGCATCATGGTATCATTATCATTGTGATGATCATCATCGTCATACACACAACGGAGACCCCCAGAAATAATCCAAAGAGACCACCACTATGGCGCAACAACGGCATAATAATAACCACAATGGTAAAAAATAACACATTCTCTATCCCTGCCTTGTATATATACTACTTTAGTGGAAGAGGAGGAACAGCAGCCAAATTTAATGTCATCATCAACTCTGTCTTGCTTGTTGTTCTTTTTTTGTGTGTTGTGATGTGACGACTTTGCTTTCACTTTGTTTTTCCACTCTTATTACATATAAAACACATATTATACCATCCATGATCATTTTATATATGTAGCATTTTACAAAGATAAAATCCTTATGAAAATTTCCCTTTGTTGTTTTGAGCTCACATTCACGATAGAAGAAGCATACCACCAAACAACAAACAAAGTCTTCTTCCAGAGAGAGATCTCATTTCCCTTTTTCTCCTCCTCCGACAAAATTGCATCAATAAACCATTCAAGCCATAATATACTCCAGGAAAGAAAAACAAGAGAGAGAGAGAGAGAGAGAGAAAGGGAGATGTGATGTAAGCAGTAGTAATGCCATGGTATGTGCCCTTTGACGAAAAACTTGAACGTGAACGCCTTTTACTACTGCTTGAGAGTATCATCAACAAAACATCATCATCATCATCTTCTTCAACAACAACCTCACAAGACAGAATGAGAATGAAAACCAAAGCAAAAAGCTATCCTAAATAGTAGAGATCACATTTACTGGCTGCCTTTTACTTTTTTGATACCCTTTTAAAACTTGCATAACATATCGCTCAACTCTTTCTTGTTCATCTTTATCTCCCAACCCAAAAAAATAGCATGCCCATCGTCGTCAGATGATCGATTCCATTATTTTTCACAAAGAGTGTAGCCAATGGATTTTTCCAGTGGCAGAAGTACGGCGAAAATAAATGGAAATACAGTGTGGTGTGTACAATGTATGTGTAATACATGTATCATTACAAAAACATAATATCAAACATGTCTTAGCCTTTTATCCTTCTTTTTTTAATGCGGTGAGCTAGCTCATCTCTTTACAAATACGATGCGCTACATGGAACTCAAATCACTGAATTCGAAATCAGTCCGTTGATTAGCTTTTTATGATAATTTCTTGCTGTTTTCATGTCATAATGTTCCAAACATTACTGGTGTATTGTAATAATGAATAACATCAAGTAAGTTTTTGTCCCCAGTGAAGATACATAAACCCTTTCCTAAACTTGCTGTTTTTTGGGATGACGATAATGATGACAGTACTACACCACCACTGAAAACCACACCGTGTCGAACAAGAGTGCAAATATGCCTTGAATTAAATTTTGATTTTTTGATACTCTCCTTTCTCTCGAGCAAGTTAAGTTGCTAGTTTAAGCCTGGTATTTTGTTGGGTGCGCGCCGCGGTGCGGTTGGTAATCTATATGATAATCAATCTGGCTTATGATATCATCATTTCCCCATAATCATCTTCATGATCATGGTCTTTTCTGATGATCTCTGGGATCAAGTCAAAAAGTCAAGCCTTTTATTACTTTTCCCCCATGTCTCCCCTTTTTTCATCTTTTCTATCTATCTATCTGTATGATTGCGAGTAAAGCTTTCTGAAAATCTATACCTTATTTTTTATGCCTTTTTTACTACTAATATGCCATTTATTATTACAGATTTATTTTCTTTAATTTCCCCATCTTTTATTTCTTACTTAAATTGATCCAGAAAATAAAATCTATTTCTTTTTCTCGATCACTCAGAAAAAAATATATAACTCAGTCAGAATGAAATAAAATCAAAGTGGAAAAAGTAGTCCGTTAAAAAATTGTTATCGTTCCCAAAGGACATAGGAAGGCCAAACCATGTGAAAGCCTTACATATACTTATATCCATACACCACCACCACCGTTTTCAAGGGCTCTGGTTCTGCTGCTAGCTCCTTTTTCCCGACTTTAGCCAAGTTGATGATGGAAAAAGGGTTATTTTTTATTATTAGCTTATGTGTACCTAATATATAAATCAGCAGCAGAGAGTGAGCACAAAGAGATTGAATGGCTACACACACAACATCCACACACGGAGGAGATCTTCATCTCTCTCTCTCTCTCAGGATTGTGAAGAGATTTATTGGAGTATCATTATTGGCAACGGTATTTTATCGAAAATGGAATAGAATCTTCTTTTACAGAGATTTTCTTTTCTTATTTTTCCCCTTTTTTGGAAAAGTGGTATTAGCAATAGTTGCAGCTTTTGCTTTAGTGGTAGTGGTGAATGTAGTGGACCCATTGGTCCGAGAAAGGAAAAGTCCACCCTTGGGAATTCAGAGAAAAAGAGAGAGAAAAAAGGCATCCAATTCCATTTTCAACAGCAGCACAAGTGTATAAAGTGTACTTATGTAAAAGGCTTAAATAAAAAGGAAGCTTTTGCTTTTTAGCTTGTCTCTCTCTCGTTCTTTCTCTGTGTGTGAATGAATGAATGAACATGTTTGCTTCTTGCCTATCCGTTCTATTTTTTATTGCCAACGCATACTAGAATCACCAACCAGAAGAAGAGTATTCCAGTTAAACTTGCATTGCACACCTTTTTTCCTTTTGAATTGAAATACATAAGTCAATTGAAGAAAAGACGAAAGAAAAAAAACTACTAGAAAGAAATACTTTCTTTCTTTTGCTTCTCAACTTTTTTCCGATCTGTTGGATCGCGTGTGCTGCTTTTTTTTTTAAAGAAAAAAAACTTTTTGGATATCAATAAGCAGTAAAAGTATAACTGTTTTTATATGTTTAAATGAAAGAAAAAATGTACACTTTGAAAAAAGTGGTACTCTGACTCTACTTCTTCTCTATACGCAACTCTTATGTAACTATTGCTGCTGGTTTGTTTGAAACATGGAACGTGGATGAAATGAAGAGGTTCCTCCGCAGAGAATTTTTGTCTTTTTTTCTCTTCGTTTGAGCGGAACTTGGAACTGCAAAAAAAAATCCTGAAAAAATATGTGTACTGCTGCTGCTGTTTAAAAAAGAAGCATGTATCTCTGTCTTTAGACACAGAAATACACATATATATTTTTTGAGACATTTTACTTTTTTCCAGAAAAATACTGTGAATTGGTGATTTATGATGGCAGCATCATTATTCCATCCATTTCCAGCGGTAAAGCGAGAAAATACAAGCGAACAAAATATATGACTGCTTGTTGGGAGTTCTTCTTCAAAAAAATGTATTCATTTGATGCGTATGTACGTGGTTTGGTGTGGTGGGTATGGATATGTAAGCGCAATGTACCCTTTTTCTCTGTCGTTTAAATTATAACTTTTTTTCTTTCTTTCCTGGTTTTTACTCTGATGCAAGATTTATGGCGTGACAATTCTTGATTTATTTTTTTAGAGAAACGTGTATAGGTATCCTTTATTTTCTATCAACTATATTGAATTTAAATTTGAAATTTATTTCCTTTTGGTTCAATGGAAAAAATACGTTTGCTAAAGAAGATGAACAAAAAAATGGGAGGAGAGGAAATTTCGATGGTTCAAGCTATTTTTGATAGTATTAGCTTTCTACTCGATTTTTTATCATTGTTACTTTACCTGTTAATACTGGAGACAGAGGGGACGTTATCCTGAGAGCAAATTCCTTCAGCCAACAGTCTATCCCTTATTTCCCAGGCGAACATTGTCGGATTTTCCCGTTTGTAGTTGGCAATCGCATCTACAACAAGCGGCGTGGCTACCTTGGGCTTAGAACCACCAATCACACCAGCCTTGAAGCTACCTGTCTCATAATACCTGAAAAAAATTATGAACAAATGGGGTAGATAAATTAAAATGGTGATCCAATTATAATTAAAGACTATTAAAGATAATGGCAAAGTCGTCTTTAAGCGGCTGATGATGAGCACATGTGAAATATTTTTTTTGTGAGAGATGAACTGGACATGTGTTCCTCTAATTAAACCGCAATGAAAATAAATACTTCCGTGTCGGCATTGCAGTATAATCAACACAACCATCATCATTATTATTTACCACAGCATATTTTCGTACACATACAAAGATGACTGGAACAAAGGACAGTATTGTCTATATACTCAAGTTTGGCTGGGTGCAGATGGGTGATTGGGCGGGGGTGCCAATGCCAAGAGAAAAAACAAGTTAGTGGATTGAGGATAAAGGGAAATGATAACTAGGATAACGATGCTCATTCATTCATTGAAAAAAACGTCTCTTGTCATGTCTTCTCGTGTAATTTTTATATTTTGACAAAGTGCATACACACATGTGACATATTTATTACAAGAAAAGATACAAGTAAAAGAGTATGAAAGGGAGAGGAACAAAATCCACACACAAAACTGTTTAAAGCCAATAAGGCACACTCAACACAACAAACAAGAAACAAAAAGAACTCTTTGTTTTTTTCGTCTCTCTCTTTAGCTTCTTGTGTTGAAAGTCTTGTGTAGTGGCAGCCGCTGTAGCGGTAAGCTTTTGGACATCAAATCATGTTGATTTGCTTGGCATTTGGAATCATTAATCACTCTGAGGTTTTTCTTCCTGAAAGAAGAGCATCTCTCTACTGAACTTGTTCACACTTTTTTCTGAATGAATGAGCTCCTTCTTAAAATAATGAACAAGTAGTAAATGAACGGGATACACGTAAAAAAGACACATGACATGACATGCTGTGGTAAAATTTAGTGACGTAAGTGTAAGGAAAGGGGCGCAAAAATGACATTATTAAAACAATGGCCGTTATTGTTGTAATTGTTACGAAGGAAGGAGTATAGAGAGTTGAAGTGTAATGTTTAATGGAATATACCTGGAGAGTATTTTTGAGACGCATCCATGAGAAACGCGAAGTTGTCTGGAGATGTCACACGGGCGAACTCCATTATGAGCCAGCTCGACGATCCGTTGACGGACCACATCTGGGAGCGGTCTTCCGTTGACGAACACGCCACCCAACTGATTCACACCGCCATGACCTGCACCACCAAAATCACATCACCGTGAACATTGGCCCATTAAATGGTACTACATTTAGCTTTACATGAACATCATTACATACATATTTTTTTACATAACACTTTTAAAATGTATATATTTCTAAACTACATGTCTGTATTTTGTTTTGTATCAGGTAAAAAATGTAGATATGTTATTTGTGGGTGGGTGGGTGATTCTACGTGTGTAACTTTTAAATAATAAAATGGTAAGTTTATTTTCTTTTAAGGTGTGTTTGTGTGCGTGAGGATAAAAAATATATATGTGCAAAAATAATAAATTAAATGATAAATAGGGTGCTTTGTGCAAACTTATTTAATATTAAAATGATAGATTTATAAACTGTGAAAAATAACGTGATTTTATGCAGCAATAAAAAGCTTTCACGGTGCAAAAACACTTTTTTTCGTGCAAAAAAATTAATTGAAAAACTTGGTGAGTTTTGCGTATAAAAATATATTTTGCTAATTCAGACTTTTTTTTTAACTCACAAAGCCTTAGCCAAAGTTAAGTAATTTTTTATGCTACTCAGCAAGTTTTTTGGTTGTGAGTATAAACTTATTTGTATCATCATTAATTATTACGCAGTTTAAAAAACATTTTATTATTGGTATGTATATTATGTAGTATGGAGTTATAACCTTTCTCGTCCTTATTAGCACTGATCTCATCCCAAAATTCGGCATAATCAACAGAAACTGTAAAAATGATAAACAAACAAAACAAAAACAAACTTTTAGTAAAACGACGACGTATTTTGTATGAAAAGGTAGGTACGAAGATTTCAACAATTCTTGTGTACATATTAGAATATATACACACACGATGGTCAATTTGACAAAAAGGGTTTTATTGTTAGTAGCAAAAGAAATATACTACAAACAACAACTACTCACTTTATTACACGAAATTATATACAGTTTCCGTTCTGTAGTTTTTTTTACAACAAAACAAAAGAAGAAAAATATACAGTGCATGTAAACATACTAGAGTAAAAGTTATTTTTGAAAAAAAGATAGAAAAACAGAAAAGTAGGGATGTTTAGAAAAAATATACATACTTAATTGAAAAATAAGCTATAATAAAAACTACAAAAAATATTTTATACATTTTTGTACATAAAAAGTAATGCGATGCGTAGGTAGATATTTTAAAACCAAAAAATGTTTTTCATGAAACTCAGTGCTTGATTTGTTCAATGAGCTTGATATAATACAACCACATACAAATCTCTGGTCAATAAAAAATATTCAATATTTCAAGTGATCCATGGTTAACTACCACCACCACTTCATATAATATGCAATGCATCTCGAAGCGTTGTAAAAAAGAGGGTTCTTCTAACACCACTACTGCTAGATTCTCGACAGATCATAAAAATATAATGCACTCAACAACTGTTTGTATTACAAAGCTGTTGACAAGAGATAAGCTAGAGATTACATCTTTAACATACACCCAAACTCAGGGAACACACATAAAACATAAATATTCACATTCACAAGCCAAAAAGCCGACAAACATTTGGTTTGTGAGCGAAAAAAATAGAGATGAGAAGAGGGAAGGGAGCCGCAGCAGATCATAAGGACCCACAGCTCCATAATAATAATATGTACAAGTACACAGGAAAAAAAATAAGCAAAGTGGCAACACAAGTTGCAATGATCATAATACAATTACACTATACAAGCATTTAAAGTTAGATAGAAGTTCAAAAGTAGAAGGACCCTCAACAATTGAAAAAAACAACGTTTTTACAAAGAATACACAATGTACAATGATATCATGTTTAGAATGATGACGATGAAGTTGAGATTGCTATTATTTTGAATAATTCTTCAACATTCAATGTAAAGTATACATAGAGAAATGCGCTCTGCGTTAGTTTGAACAGAACCAAATATGTGCTTGTTTTGGTGATGTCAAGATATCCCCAGAGAATATCTTTTTCAATGTTGCCGTATAGTCAAAATATTTCATTCAGGCAGTATATTAGAGAAATGAAGAACATGTCTGAAAAATGTCATTCACTTCAGTCATCTTTTTGCTTTTACATGCCACTCGGTCTAGTTTGACGATCCCCTGGACTTAATTCAATTTTGCAATATGGTTTTATATTTTTTTGGTGGTGGTACACTCACTTAATCATCATCATCAACCCATCATTGCCCTTTTCCACTTTTAGAGTACTAACGATGCGAGTATATATTTCCCTGTTGACTTGATGTACACTTTTTTGTGCATACATTACATTTTATGATGATAGAAGACGTGATGATGATATGATGGCATACATAATATAAAATATGGTAGTTAACTGAAAAGCAGACGAGTGCATTAATCAAACCATATTTCATTTTCGGAATAAAGAGAAGAGCATCCAAAATCACAATAAAATTAAAAAGGGAAACATGTTTTGTGTTGCCGCTCATACAAGTACATTAAAATATATTGTATGAATGATAGTTTAGATACTTTTAGCCAATAAAAAAGGTCTTGCAAGGGCAACCGAAGAGTTTTTCCCTCTGAAACTTAGTTAGCTTTATAACTTACCTAACTTTGTATACAAAGTAAACAATAAAAAAGCAACATGAAAATGCAAAATGAATTGCTAAAAAATGTAATAATCATAAACTCAAGTCGTAACCATTAAAGATGCTTAAAAATAGCATTGTAAAAAGTAACTCCAAAAAACAAGAAGGGTGAAGTGAAAGAAGATTTTGATATTTTTTTCTATCCTTCTTCTCATATTTGAAATGATACAGAAATCAGAACAAAAACAAGAGAAAGGCAAAAAGAAAGATTACGAAAAAAAATGTTAGAAAAGTGGAGGAAGTGAAGATCAAGAGGGGAATGCAGCAAAGCCAAAAAATCCAAATCCTTGCTACGTCATTATATATTTTCTTCATGAAAGAAAAACGCATCGTACTAAATTTTTCTCGGTGATATATTTTTTCGTATCTCTATATTAGGTATACATATTGTAATGCATGTAATAACATTGAACTTATAAAGTTTTATACAAGGAAGAAATTTTCTCCAACTTTTTTCCCTGCTCCTTATCATCCCATCATGTTCACTTTGCTTGCCAATAAAACCTCATTCAGATCATTCTCTTCTTTTACTTCTCTTGCTTCGCATATAATATAGTCAAGAGAGAGAAAATCATGGTGATCATGATGATCATCACCATCATCGTGTTTTTTTCTCCCCTAACCTAAAACCAAAACCAGTCTAGAAAATAAAGTGAACAAGTGTATCAAATCAAACTGCATTACTCCACGTCTTCTTTTTACTGACGGGAGTGGAGGAGCAGTGCATTTACTTTTACTGATATTTATTGATCCACTTAAAGTTTTAGTGGTGCGGTGGTTTATGCTCCCTCCTTTCTCCTCTTCTCACACTCATTCTCTCTCTCTGCTTCATCTTCATACCAATAATAGCGCTTGTCAAGCCATAATAATAACAACATAACAACTTTTTTTTCCTTCTCAGTGAAACAAGGAGACAAACAACCAAAAACATATTTTTCTCGTGCTCTGCTCCTTCCTAAAACTTTGATAAGATGAGGAGGGAATTTTCCTGATGGAAATTTCATGTTTTGTTGGGCAATCAAATCAATTCAATCTTGTAATACACAGGCTTCATTGTTAATAATATGCAACAATGGGAGAAAATGTCGCAACAATAAAATGTGATGATAGAGTGAATATTTTTTGCTATTCATTCTTTCTTTATCTTTTTTCCAAGTTAAGAGAGGATGATGATGAGACTTTATGAAATAACAACAAATACAATTTACTGGGTCAAAACAAGCTTTTTTATGAATGAAAACATTTTTTTAAACGAAAGAATGAATAGTCCATCTACATATCAGATTGGTAGACAAGAGAAGAAAAAGCTCGCGCAAGCCATCCATCATCATCGTTTGGCATTGCATTACTCCAACCTATTGTTATATTTGTTGCCCTTCTTCCGATTTTGCAAAGAGACCACCCTTAGCGAAAAGATCAATGTGGTTGTCTGATGGCAATTAAATCGAGAGTGGATTGAAGCAGCTCACTTCATTTTTTTCTCATGTTCTATTACTATGATTATATTTTGAATGATCAGTAGTGACAACAACAATTTATGTATATAGTAGTTATTGACCCGACCTACTGCACTGCAACATCAAGCAATAATATTATGCATAACATTATTTTGACTTGGGGTTGATTTGTGACTAAAAGATCATCATGATATTTTTGTGATGCATGCACACTTACACAACGAGCGGCGGCATTTCGCCCTATGCATTCATCACAGACAAACGCTCAGACGCGTGCCTTGCCCATCATCCATTACCGCAAAAAAAAAAAGTTTTTCTGGAGCAGTGGTAACGGTAGCAGTAGTAGAGGAGTGTGGGGAGTAGATACGATTTTGACACGAGTCAAAATATTAATATATTAATAGTTAAGTTGCGTAAAAACCGAAAATTGTTCATTTCTGGATGAATTTGAACCGATTATGTATGAGAACCTTCAGTTGTTTAGCTATAAATCATTTTACACGTAACAAAAAAAATTACTTGAATGCCATTTATTATTTAAATCACACACATCAGATTTTATTACAACACAGATTGAAGCGGTATCGGACTCCATGTTGAAGTAAGTTTGTGAAACACTATGTTAAAAATGACATGTGTCCAGATAGATAGATTTTTTGTAGCTCAGTAAAAATTAAAATATGATGAAAAGTAAAATTAAGACTTCTTCAGAAAATTATGATGGAACTCCATATGCACATGGGTTGCTTCAATGAAGAACCCACACAAGTCTTCTTGGAAGGGAGAAAAACATATGCATTCACTGTACACTTTAAGTGGAAACATTTTGTCTCTTGTAATAATCCATGAATCATTTACAAAGAATAATACCTCTTTTTGTTTGTTTAACTGCAAGAGACAAAATGTAAAATGAAATTGTAGTGGATCATCTAATTCTTATGTGGTTAATTTATTGTATGTATATGCATACGTATTATAAGTTATGTCATTATTCTCTTTAAAAAATAATAACAAGAAGAGACGAAATGGAGTGTAATGGAGACCTCACAAGAAGCAAAAGGGCAAATAAATAAACAAGAAGAAAAAAACACAATCAACAATGCTTTTTTTGGAAAATGCTTAAATGCCCAGTTTGAATCCTTTCTGCATACACAGCAGCATCAAGCTGCATTCAACATTTTAGGAATATTTTCAAGTCATCTTGCTGCATATTGTGACCAGCAAGGATTCCCCAGGAAAAGTATTTTTTATTTGCAGGATAGAGTAATTCAAGGGCAGATACAATTATAAAAAGTCAGTTAAATCTAATCCGTCAAAATTTATTCCCAGAAAATTCATCATTGGAAGTTCAAACGCGTTTTTACATTTTGATAGAGAATTGGTACACAAACAGTCAATGTACCTGTTTGACATTAGTCAGTCAGTCAAGTCAAAATTTTACAAGGAATTCAAATTCAAGGAATAACCAGCATGCGTTTTACTTTAAACTGTGACAGAGTTAATGTTCCTCTTCTTCTTCCTCACAAAAAGTATTGTCTTATTCAGCGTTACAACAAAGATAACAATACCAGCCACCATGCATTTTTTCCCGAATTCCGCCACTATGTCTACTCTTTTCTAAAAATAGCTTATATAAACCTAGCTTAAACGTTTTAAACTAATAATGTAAAGCCGCATAATGGAAGCATTCTTAATATTATTATCATCGAAAAGAATCAAATCGAAAAACACAAGAAGAAAGGCTTTTTTGACAAGGAAAAAAAGAAAAGAGAGGTGATGACGACGACAGTCACCAACGATGATGATGTGTACTGATGACATGACTGTGATGGCGGAAAATGAGGTGCATACACACATACAAAAAGAATAGCAAACAAGAAAACCTCAACAACCCTTTTTTCCCTTCATTCTTTCAAGTTGTAAAACTCCTTTTGTATTAAATAATTCCTTTCCTTTATAAGTTCGCTTTTTGAAAGTGGATTATGCATATTAAGAAAAGGTGAGTAAAAATGACGGGAAAAGATGAAAAGGTGTTTGATTTGTTGTGATACTCTTTAGATCCAATTGTCTTTGTATAACCTCTTGATTTTTTTTGTTAAAAGACATGCTGGGAACTTAGGCCTGTGTGCTACACATACATTTATTAGGCCAGTCGAAGAAGTTTACTAAATTAAGAATTTTTTCACTTCTTTAAGCTCGTCTGGCGCCGGGACCATGCTGCTCATGAGCGTACAAAAATTCCAAAAATAAGAATAAAATTGAAGAAGAGGAAACGAAGGTGTGTTGACTTAAGTTACAATTATTGCAGTTGCAATGTAAATTTTTTTGTAACAAAAGCAGAGACATTACAACTGCCACCGCAAAACAAGTAAAAGCAGGTAATAAAGCGTATGATGACATGATATACATGGATGGAAATAATAACTAGTGTCAATTCAAGAGTGTGAAATATACTGGGTGACGATAGTGAACAAAAGAAACAGAGAATGGAGCCTAGAATTCATTGCACTTTGCTTGATGTACTACTGCTGCTGATGATGATGGCTTGCTGTGAGTTAAGGAAATTAGTTTAATCTCCCTTAAAAAATGATATGTCTCCAAATTTTATTGCTTCCTCCTCCTGCATTCAAGCCAGACTCATTTTTATTATTTTTTGTTAAAACCCAACAAACCAAACATAAAAGGTTAGCAAGTGTCACTTGCCTGAATAAGTGATGAAATTGTAAATTTTATACAGAACGGAGAATTAAGGAATAACAGACTGTTGCTGTGTTTGTGCGCTTTTTTTTATACATATTTACAATTTACATGATCATGAGCAGTGGTGGTGTATGAAATGGAGCCCTATTATAGCTAGCTAACCAAGCGTCATGTCATCGTGACTGATCATGATCACCACGCTTTGCTGCACTGACTGATGTGCTTAATTGCCCTTGTACAACAAGAGGAGCGCGCATATGTAGCCAGAGGAGCAGCAGTGTGCCCCTCTCTTTTAACAGTGTGTATTCCATATTATTTTACTGGGCCAGACAAATAAACAAATTATCCGAGAAAGTGTACAAGATGCAAATATTATTATGTTTTATGCAATTTTCACAGATATTTACATGCTTGGAGCGGAGCAAAAAAACGTAAGAATTGTGTCAATAAGACAAAAAGAGGAGGAGGATGATTTTGTTTTTTAAAAAGGAAAGTTTTATCATTTCTGGATAAGAAGGATTAGAGTGTGTGTGATAAGGAAAAGGAGTTATGTATGTTGTGATTGTGTCCTTAAAGCTTACTCTTACAAGTGTAGTACTCCATCATGTTCTGGTTATATCTGTATGCCGTGGTCAGGTCCATTTTGAGAGCGGCTGTTTTTACAGCTGCAGCTGCCGCTGCGGCTACCGCTAATTGCTGTTGATGATGGTGAGAATCACCTCCAATAATGCCACCACTGACACCACCTCCTCCTCCACCAACAGCACCTGGATGATATGGGTAGCCCAGCGTTGCTGAAGAAGAGTCAGTGGGGGTGCTTATGGGGGAAACAGTGCAATTTTTGTTGCTATTACTATTGTTGTTTGTTGAAGAACTAGTGTTTTGATTGGTATGATGATTATGCAAATCAGAATTCTTTTGGTGCTGTTGATATTGTTGCAACACTGCTGCAGCAGCGACAGCCGCTTGCTGATAATACAAATCACTTCGGAGATCCACTTTCACTCTTTTTAATTCACCAGACCAATCAAACTTTCAATCAATCGTTTTTATCTTGATTCTGTCTCACAACTAGACTGATTTAACATTTTGTCACTCAGCATGTTTTAATACAATTTGCATGTATAAACTTATGATTGCACAATGATATTCACAGGAAACTAATGTGTTTCCGTTTTTAAACTTTTTATCTTTAAATCCGAATTCGTTTTAATCGACATGTGTATTTTTTACCTTGCTTTTTTATGCTGTTAAATGGCAGTACGATAAATTGACACCTTTTGCATAAAAATCCAAACAAGAACAAAAGCTGATTCTACTTTTTTCTAACAACTTGCAAAACAACAGTGATGCATGAGCCATGAGCTATGATTCAAGTCTGTATTCAACTTACTCCACGAGATGAGTCTTTGTACTGACTGGAAACAACAACATGAATTGTTGGAGAATATGCGACACTTTTTTCGAATCTCGTGTAGTCACTACTTTTTAGAATTTTGCTCAGCCTTTTGCTCCTGCTGCCTCTCTTTTTAGAGTGAGTTTTGCTGTTGGAGTGAAATTTGGAATGGAAAGTAATGCTCTTTTCCTTTTTACGATACAAAAACACAAACTACTACGAAATTGAAGGAAGAGAAGAGACAACATTCATGCTTGCTACTCATATTGCCATGATAAATACACACAGACTCACTCACTCAGACACACACGGTGCATTTTGCTCTTGTTTCTTCTCCCCGGCAAACTTCTCTATAGTATTGTTATTATCATGATGATTACTATGTAGTAGTAATACTACTAGAGAGTTTTTTGTGTGAGTGAGAAGCTCTCTCGTAACAGCACCAGCTCAACAGCAAAAAAGACACGGAGAGGCACATAAGCAATAAGGGAGAGAAAGAGTGACTCCACCCTTTTCCACTCGAAAGCCTGCCTTTTACACACTTTTACAGGGAAGACCAGGCCTGTAGTCACCAGAAAAATGCATGCTGCTCCCTAAACCATCCATCCGGCAACTCCAAAAACCTATAACCTACTATGCTTCCATATACTCAAGTATACATGTTTCTTTTGATGACTTTATATGAGTTATATGAGCACCCATTTTTTATGTACATGTGACATTACACATATTTCTGATGACTTTATGATCATGTTTTGTTGACGATATGTTGAGTTGAGAATCCGACAACCAAAAAGGAAGCGGAGAGAGAGAAAAGAGACACAGCAGTGAGCAAATGCATTAAGCAAAGATGATGATTGTGATGATGACGGTGTGGACTTGTGTTAAAAAAAGATACACAAGTCAGAAAAAAATGCATTTCACATATTTGTCGGCTTGTATTAGTTACATTACTACTTTACTATTCTCTCTATCATTTTTATTAGTGCATCAAGAAGGGCTGCTGCTGCTGAAAAAAATCTGTTGAAAAGTTATGTATCATCACATCAGTTTACAATATGTCAACATAATCATCATCAGTATCGTTCGTTTCATACAAATCAATGTTGTAATATTTCTGACTCTCTTGGTAAGCAATGCACTTATATTGAACAAAGGAGGGATAACATGAAGAAAAAAAATCATTTTGATGACATTTCCAGTTTACACAGATGAGGTAGAGATTTGAGATGGATAAGAAGCATGTAAGGTTTTATGACAAATGTTACAAGATACACGTGTGCCCTATACATGCAAAACTTTATCTGATTTTAATGATGACGATGATGATTATAATGCTACTGGACATTGCATGTCATCATCATGATCATCGTGGCAAACAACCTCCAGATTTAGAAGACCAGTAAAAAATGATACTTTATCCGCAACTTTTGTCGTGTCGTGATTTTTTCTTGATTCTCTTGACTTTTTTGTGTGTCCATCCATAATTCAAGGGCAATGGGTAAGGAGAGAAGTTGTCCACACACACGGAAAAAAGGAGACAAAGATTGACGAGATTTTTTTATATTCACACGGACACGATGCGATGCAGAGGAGAGCAAGAGGATGGACATTTCATTCTTGCTGCATATATTGAATTTCAGCTTTTGGTATTTTGTTTCATTCAAAAAGTCTCCATCGCTTCCTTTCGTTTTCTTCTCAATCTCTTCGTGTACGGCAAAATGAGAGGCAAAAGATGAAAGATGAAATGAATATAGCAAGTTTTTCTTTAAAAAATATACATGAATGAAAATGTTAAGTGGCAGCAGCAAAGATGATGCGGTGTCGTTATTGGTATCTGTCTGTGATTTTTTGGAGATTTAAATTCCCATTGTTTTCCCAAGATACATTCTATGCATTACTTTTGATATCTAAGAGATTGTTGAGAATCAATTGAATTCTTGTAAAATTATATTTGATACTGTACTGCAGCTAAGAAAAAAGTAGAGAGCGCACTTATTTTTTTGACGACATAACAGGTACATTTATATGCATGTATGTATGCATGAATGTATTCTTTTTTATCCAATAAATTTCCAATATGAAACCACATCCGTTCTTTACCTTGTTCTCAAAAATATAAACTGAACATTCTATTCTGACGTCTGAGAATTCCGAGTTATTTTCTCATTGTTTTCAAAATTCAATGTGTTAAACTGAATATGTACATGATACACAGAATTCAACAATGAATTCCATAAACATACTGGTTACATTTTTTTGTCTTTTGTTCTCCAAATTGCGAGGGTGGCAAAAGCAATGCAATTACAATACTTCGTATTTTTCTCTTTCATTTGACTTGGCCAACAATGAAATATAGTGTCACAGTACATCCTAGCAGATGATGACAATTTACCAAAAAAAAATGCACTGATGTCTCAATATCCAAAGTGCACACTCGGATTTTCACAGTCACCGATAATCACATTAAGAACATTACTCAAGGGTCAAAACTGAGGCAGGAGTACAAGTACTGGATACACAGATAATAGAACAATCCCAAAAAAATCAACAATGGGAAACACCACCACCCAAAAGAGCAGAACATCAAAAAGCAGTTAAACCATGGTACTTCATTTTCATTCATTGATTATCGTTTACAGCACCACTTCATCTAGCAGACCAGAGATCATCTCCACTCAACAAAGAGCTCAACTGCAAACCTCACAAATAAAACTTTTTCATTACCATTACCGTTGATGCTAATATTGCTCTTTCCCAAATGCAATCTCTGCTTAAGTCTGTCAGTGTGTGAGTGTGAGCCAAACAGAAAAGACATGATGATCATGATCATGATGACAATAGCAATAGGATTTTGAGAAGCTACCAAACAAACAAAAGCAAAAAACAACAACAGAACCGAACAAGAGATTTAGACTTGCAGTAGCAAAAGTCATCCTCAACCGAACAAACTATAGTAATTCCTTTTTACCTTCTGAAATAAATGGTTTAAGCTGCAAAATATGTTGCTCATCTTCCGACCCTTTTTCGTAATAATCAACGACACACAAAAGCCAACCGTTTATATTGGTATAGTACATAGCAGCCAAAAGGCCCTAGTCAATAATAACTTCGTGTGTCCATCCACATTGAATTTTACACACTCTTTTTTTGCTCACACAGGTATACATACACTCTTTTAAATATCCATTGGAAAAAGGTACTACTTTTTTATTTTCATGGAGGACCTCGCTCGTAGTAATAAATACATATATTTTCCAGACACCACGTCAATTGTCGCCTTTTCAGTCTGCAAGGGTCATTATTATTTACCATCATCATCAACATCATCAGTAAAGCATGCTTGATTATAAGGGAAAAAAGAGACGCAAAAGCTATATAGCTAAAAGGGAACCACTTTCTTTCTGCTTATTACACCTTCAATGAACTCTGTCGCGTTTTGACAATGCACACACAACACCATGACCGTACAAAAAGAGAAGAGTCATTTAAAAGGACCGATTTAACAAATCCAATATATTGCCATTCATTTATAATGTATTTTTCTACATGTCCTTTACACAGGCTCATCGCTGTCCCTCACAGTTCTCTCTCTGTATCAGTAAAGTCAGTAAGCAAAAAAAAACTATACAACATTTTTTGACTTCATTCATTCCCCATTATTTATGTATATCGACTTTTAAAAGGTGTTGGTCTGGTCCCTTATAATATATTATTTTTCAAGGGACTCTATAAAAACCCATTCAGCTTTTATTCATTCATTTATTGTTGTAGTAGAAGCATCATCATTATTCATTGAGTGAGCATTTTATACAAATAGTAAAACTTATTCTTGATGGTCGGTATGCATGAAATATGAAAGGAGGAGACCATATCTACATAACATATTATTGTCATCTCATCATTACCTAAATACATATATCTATACCACTTCAACTATACCAAGACTTTATCATAATTTAACACTAGTGATCTCACTCATTCTTCTTCTTTTCCAGCTCAATGTTGTATGGCATGTATATGTGTCGTTGTCGTTCTCTTTTCTCATCTTCCGCATTTCATTAATACACCACCTTTTTTCCAGACAAACTCACTCCAGCTAATGCCAAGTCACAAGTGAAAAATAAGATATCATCTGCTCTGCAAAGCTTCTACTCTTTCTTTATTCTCAAGCTTGACTTCTTTGTACTAAAAAAATTTAAACTCCCAAGAGACCTTACGCTCCAACTCCAACATCATCTCTTTTTTCCAAAAAGTAAGAAATACGTGTGTGTGTAATATAGCCTTTTTGTCTTCTTTTTTTCTACTTGGCATCTTTTGGAGAATACATTTTTCCTCATACTGTAAAGTAGATTTTTTCCACCCACGTGCATTTCACATTCTTCATTCTTCTTTTTAAAAAAAGAGAAGAAAAAATCCTAACAATAATATAATATAAAAAAACTAACCGTGATATTACTAATATTACTTCACAATGCTAATGATGACAATATCTTATGCTTCTTTACACAAAGAAAAATATTCTCGCATTTTTTTCTGAATTAGATTTTTTCGGTTTTAAGTGAATTCTAAAGGAGAAGAGAGAGAGAGATGGTAAAGTATGCTATTATTATTACTGAGACACAATGAACGGGGTAAAACATGTATGCATAGAGAATAGACAGGAGGAAAAAACTTTTTTTGTGTCTTGTGCCTTACTCTACGTTATGCAACATTGTTGATGATGATGATATGCTCGTCATCATCATTATTATTTTCATCATCAAGAGAGCAAGTTTGCTTTTTGACTTGATAGTTAACAGAGAATAGGAGTTTGTAGAGAGAAGTGAGGAGCGCTTTGCGCGTTGTTTAGTTTGTTGGCTCTTTCTCTCTCTCTCTTGCAATGTATTTTACAAGAAAGGAAAAGCTTTTATCCGAGGATGATGAAACTCATGGAACCGTGAAATGGCAACAAGACCGTCGACTCTTCATTTTCTAACTACAACAATCACAACTCTATATACTCCTCCTTATGTCTACTTATATGCATACCATACCACCAAAACAAAAACTTAACTTCTCTTTTCCACTCAACAAACTAAGCTGCAACAATGTAATATTCTAATCATAATAATATATTGTATACTTCATCATATTTTTGAAGGATGAATTTTTATCCATCAGAAACGGCAATGATGATGTTCACAACGTCGTTTTATCCATCGCTGCATATATCACCACCACCACCTTGTGCATTCCGTATATTCCATTATAATCTATTCATTCATTTTATTCTTTGGTCATAATATCGTCATGTCGGATTGGAGCAGTATATCACGCCATATAAACTGCTTTGCAAGTGTTCATAAGCAGCACGAGTGTCATTTTCCCCGTTATTGTCTTTCGAGGCAAGACTAAAACACAGAAAAACAGCGTAATATATTAATATACTGGAGTTTTCTCAATATAACCATTTTGCGCCCTGGTCGGTCAATAACCAAAAACGGTTTCTATGATTTAATGTAAGTGTGAGTGTGATGCCAATTCAGTTCACACCTTGCATAAATTATGCGCACAATTTAACATTGCAAATGTGCAAAATGGTGATAATTGCCATTTTAAAAATGAACAGGACTTGTTACAAATACATTTACTCCTCTTTGTAATATAGATTTACACATTTCGGCGTATTTTTGACTATTTTAAGTTTATACTGTTACGTATAAAATATATATATTATACAGTACGCACACAAATCAGTACAGCGTGACAAGGAAACTAATGCATCACTGATTTTGTGTCAACGTACCAAACACTAACACCACAACATGTCATCGTCATCTTCTATGAATATGTTGGTTGGTAAAGGTAGTGAATGTAGAGTGAAGTGATTATTATTACTAGTGCATCATCATCACACACATGAAGGGATATATGCATGCATGCATGGCTTGTCACTTATTACTTGCGATTGTTCGCAAGTACTAAAAAGATCCTGTCCGTCTGTCCGTCCGTCCGTCTGCACGATAACTCAAAAAGTAATCAACATTTTCAAAATCTGATTTCACCAAT
>JAQFXM010001162.1:0-35474 GCA_034693345.1 Entomobrya multifasciata | reverse complement strand
CGAATGTCCATCTGTTGTTTTTGTGGCTGTTTTGATGATGACGTCATCGTTCTCTGATTCGCGAAAGTGTGCAAGAGGGAAAATGAGCAGATGGTCAGTGCAATATGGACAGAATACCCGTTATATTACAGTAAACCAGAGAAAAAAACGGGTTTTTGAATAGCCAGTCTCGCTTCGCTATGCTCCGCTCGCTGTTTTTAACCTGCCATATGCTCTATAAACTCCCTATACTTCCCTATATAAACTCATACAGTACCTACTCCCACCACCACCCCCACCGCCTAGGAAAATCTCTCCCATACAACTTCCTGTCTCTAAAAACTACTAAAATAATTTTGTTTTGGTTCTACTTATGTAATTTACCGTTATAGTAATCAACAGGAGCAGATAGGGCAGCAGCAGCCGTTGCCATTGTGTATGCGATAAAAAATGATCACATCACAGGCAAGCCAAACACATTTATATTATTAATCATTTGTGAATGAACAAAAACAACATTGGACACAACATGCACAACAAGCGTGTGTACATTGTTAACTCCCGTAATAAGTTGGTACATTTAAAAAAATCATATTCAAAATTTGCACGGGCCAAATACCGTCAGCAAAAGCTGGTACAGCGATAGCTTCATACATAAAATACAAACCAGATTATCAAATTTTTATCTAGTAATAGAAATAAAATTGCTTTTGGAAAAAAATTATAAATATAATAGGTAATCATTTTTGAACAGTGAACAATGATGTTCGTGCAGGCCATGGTATTAAATCATTTCATTTTTGCGCATCGTATTGCAACAATGTAGTAAATTGCAAGTGTGCATGCATACCTGCAAGATATCGGCAGTATTGTATATAAGAATTTCACTGCTGAGTTGCATGACATAAAAAAATTACAGATAAAGTTTGTTCGATTTTATAAAAATTGATTGCAGTAAAATGACAATAAAAATGTGTGCTACTGTCCACAATTACATTGCTGACTCTTCTCGGACTACTCTTTATACTTATGTACGACTTACGTTACAGCCACCGTTTCACTTGCATTTTATTGAATTCGTTTGTTTGTTTTAGAACAGACGGCTAATAATTAATTAGGTATGTATTTAAGTCAACACTGAAATCGTACAATTTTTAAAAACCCTAATAACCAGACCACATTATCATAATGCCACATCTCCTTTACTCAAGATAATTGCATTAAATTGGTTTGTAATCATTGAAATTGAATTTTCATCATCTCATTACTCAGAACTATTCGGCAATACAATGTCAACAATTCCATATCCTCCGCCTAAAAGAGAGATGCAAAAACTTAAAGATTTTAAACATGATGATTATTGATAATTCTATATACTCTCTGTCAGTAGGGTACACTGATATCATGATCATACTTCTTGGTTCTTAGTTGACGTTGATACTGCTGTTATTACTTGCGCTTTTTCCTTCTTCTAATACTACAATACTAGCTAGCTTACCTGTTTTTTTTGTTGATAATCATCATCATCATCACACGAATGACTATGTTAAATCCTTCTTCGTTTTCTTTTGATCACCATCATTACACATTACAATATTATTTGGCAAGTCAAAAGAAAAAACTGGTAAGGTAGTAATATACTCAACATGTTAGTATAATAATCTAACGGGAAAACGAAACGCTTTTCTCTCTTTGGTTTCATCTCGTTTAACATACAATTTTGCGTGTTTACCCTTTACAACAACATTATTAGGTACCTTGTAATGCTAATAGGATTTTCAAATAAACACTCAGAGGAAAAAACTAATAAGCAGCGGCAACACCAACAGCACCAGTGACGCTGGTACTTTTCTTCTGCAAAAATATTTTGATTTGATCCTCTCTTCATTATAAACCTATTTTGCTTTGAAGTCAAAAGTTAAAGAAAAGAACGATGATGACTTTTGCTGACATACTTGAAAAGGAGAAAAAGCGGAGTTGGGGGATTATATTTCTTTTATTTTGTTTATATGTTTTTCTACGCATAAATGCAAATCAGATTGTCAAATTGTGTCACCAGACTAGACTAAGAATCCGAGAAAGTGGGACAATGACTTATATGCATATTAGTTTTAAAAGTAAAACAAGTGCGGGTAGTAATAAAAAAGCTAAGCTGGAAAAATATAAAAAAGAGGAATAAATACTTTTTATTTTATTTTTAGACTCCGGAAATATTATAATAAGTATTCTTGCATATTACTGTTTATATCATCATGCATCATGTATGCATATGGTGAAATCTCGGGTCGTTCTTTATGCGTCGACGACTTATTTTCTTTTGGGGATTCTCCCAAAACCTCTTTGTTGTGAGTGAGCTGTGCTCTGATCTGGCCCTAATACCAACATGCTCCCTTTTTACTTGTTTGGAAGAAGAATTTTTATGAAAATGAGGAAAAATAACTGTCACCCATTTTCCCCAAATTTATGTGTATTACTAAAAAAAACCACGTATTATTATGGTCTGCTGATATGGTGGTATATTCTTTGTAAATGTACAAGAAAAGCTATATTTTTAGTTTGCCCGCAGAATAATAGGAGCAGTACCCAGAAAAAATATTGTCCCTGAAGGAGTTAAACAAAAACTCCGGTCCGGACACAAGACGACAAGAAAAAGAGGAAAAAATTTCCATAATATTATAATATTATCATCAAAGTCATTACTACTATTATTTAGTTATACATTATATAGTATCAAAATATGTTATTAATATTTCATACATAACTACGTTTTTATAATAATACATTGAAGGGTTTGTTTAGCTGGAGAAAAAGGGGTGTATTGTAGGGTATATCTCTGCAAAAATGACACATGCCATGCCGCAAAATGTTTTTCGCAAGAAGGAAATTTCTGCCTGGTCATATGAAAAATATTACGTTTAAATTACACAATATCAATATAATTTTACGATCATCACCGTCATCCCCAACACCCAAGAAATATTCTCTTTTCTTATATTTAATCTGTAATAATAATGCTAAAAGGGTGAAAGAAAATAGCCCATTTAAGAAGAATACCAGTATACTACCACCACTACCATGCATGCCACACCAGAGCAAGCCAGGTCATTTCTCTTTTTTCTTGCAATAATGCATAATGGATGGATGGACATTTTTTCATACAGAGGCGATCCATTTTTATGGGTTTCGGCACCACAAAAAATACCGTAACAGTAATAATATCATTTTTACTTCTTTTCCCTTGCCTTCGTACCATGCCACACCACACGGTAATAATAATACATTTGCGTATAAAACACACTGATACAATTTTTACCAAGAAGCTTATTATGGAAAATATGGACTATTCTTCTACACTCAGACTCACATAGTCAAACACACAATCAGTCAGACCAGGTCAGAAAAATGGCAGTAAAAAGGTGACCTCATAATATTATTACTATTGCAGGCGAATCAAATATGTATACTAGAAATATAATAGCGTTTTTGAAAATTGATATTTTTGTTCGTCTGTCTGTCAAGCGAGAGGTCATCATCATGCACGCATTTGGACGACCCTACTGACTCGATTTGGTTTGGTGGTCTGGTCTGGTGGTCATCTATATAAATAATATAACAAAGTAGTAGTAGCATCAGTCTAAAAAGAAACAACATACTAAAAGCTTATTAGAAAGCAAAATTCTTTTTAAACAGAATTTCTGCGGTTTATCTACACGAAATCATGCAGGGCCGAGGGTCTGCACTGCAGCTGAGAAACAATAAAACTGCAAATATAAAATTAGATGACTTATTGTTGAAATCGATATTGTTTGCGTTTGCAAAATTATTACTTGCTCTGTGATCCCTACTCACAGCATTTCTGCCCTTCTTGCGGTTTTTTTGGTTTTCTAATAGGATGTACAATATTTGCATATATTGAATTGATTTGGTTCATAGTTAATGCATTTTTATTGCATTATTTGTGCATCACTGCACATGAGAAAAACAAACCATTAAGCAAATTAGTAAAGAAGTTCTTCAGGGTTAATTTTGCAAATCTCCGCTGGGGGTTTTTTGCACATGAATGATTTTTTTGCCATGCCACGACAAAAAAGATACACATACGTCGCAGTTCTTTCTTCTCTAAATGCCTGCAAGTCTTGTATACACAAAACAATGTGATACACGTGACGCGTGTATTTCTACTCATTATGTACGGTTCACTGAATTCCTAATAAGCTAGCAAGTAAAAAGTATAATAATCATAATGTAAAATGGATCTCTTTTACTTGGTCGCCACTACCACCACCACCACTCCTTTTTAAGGCATTCCTTTAACGAACGCAGAAAAAAGTAACGTTACGCCATTTTCATGCAAAAAAGAAAAGGAAGCGAAGCCAATGCAATTCCCAAAGAAGCCAAGTCAAGTCAAAACACACAAGTTTTTTAAGAAGAAGAAAGTGGACCTCTGCAAATCTTCAAAAGCTTTTCTTACATACCAAAAACCAACCTATTCGCCACAGTCACACACTCAAACAATTTGCATTGAACTTGATTCTCCCTGCAGAGCAGAGAGCAGCGAAAGAACAAGAAAGAGGAGATATTTACCCACCATATTTAGCAGAGCACAAGCTTCTTATTTAAAAAAGCAAATAAGTATGTAAGCTACACACATTAAAGTTAATTTCATCTTGTATTGCTTGCCACTTAGCTTGTGTGAATTGTGAATGTATACATCTACAATATGTATGTATGCCTGTCTGTATGACTGTGTTGCAGGAATCTGTATAAAACATCTAGAGATTCAAACACCACCACTAGCACAGCATTTCTTCGTGACGTCAACCCTTTTCTTTACACAAGACTAAAAGAAGACAGCAGGTCATACACAAAAATAAAGCCAAAGAAGATAACTTTTGTTATTATTGCCTTCCGCTGATATGCTCATTTTGACTTTTATAGCATGGCAGCATATTAAAAAAAGAGATAGCGTGTTTTGGGGTAGACACATTTAAAAATTGCAAACCTTTACAAAGTTTGTGTTTGCAATTCCATCTATCCAGCTATATTTACTAAGCTATTTTTATATCTTGACTTGTGCCGACCTCTTGCTCGTCTCAATTTTGCATTTTTTGTAAGCGTCTCACACAAGCTTGTAAATAAAGAGTATACGTGAATTTATATGACAATAGTACATACTAACCCTTCTTATCAAAATGGCCCTTCTTTCTTTCTTCTTTCATTTTTTTCGCTATCATCATCCCTCGTAGTATTTTCTCAAGTGATGCGTAGCCTCACATAAAAAGCACAATACACACACGGTTATCATGATGATGTGCGGCACTCTCTGGCACTGCTGCAACACATCTCATCCCATCATGTCAAGTCAGTCAAGTCAAGCCATGCAAAGAAAAAGTGTTACTTTGTGTCTTGTCTTGCCTGCCTTTTAAAACATGGGCATGGCTCTTATGTGTTGATGATGATGATGCAGATGATCAATGAAATTTTTATGAAAATCTTGACCCGAATTTGTAGACAAGACTTTTCTTCTTACTTTTTATGTGCAACTGTGTATGTATGCATATTATATTACTTGTCTTCTTAAAAAGTATACCATGTAATGCAATGCAGTGGGTCTTAAAGATGTACGAGTAATCTTACAACTTGACTTGGCATACATTTCTCATCTTTTTCCTCGTGTGCACTTGACTTGTAATTTGGAATGCTGATGCTGGTGTTTTGTTGTTGCTGAGATTTTTTCATAAGTTTTCCTTTTTTAAATAAAAAAAGATGTTTATGATGACGGTCATCATCGGGCAATGATTTTGTACATGTGCCAGTGTGACAAATATTGGCAGCAGGATTTAAACGAAAAACAAATTGTTTTGTGTATCAAAAATTATATTGAAAATATGATTTCTGAGATGTTGATGGAATTGACATTAGAATGATTTGACTAACAAAAAGAAAATGATCCAGTTACTTTTTTTGTTATTTGAAATAATATGAATATGATATTGTTTGGCAGTTGAGTTTTATTGAAAGTTCGCCAAAAATAATCATTTTTCTTGGATCTGCTAGCGATAAAAATCAATATATCAACAAAACATGTTATTGTATTTTGGCTTTGTGAGCAAATCGAATTTATTTGAATTTTACATGGGGAAACAAAATGGCAAAAATAATAATACAAATCAAATAACAAAATATAATGTGGATCAATTGTATGGGCATTGCAAATATAACAATAGAGTTCACAGAGTCATAAATGTACTAAACTGTAATGTAAAATGTTAAATTTGTTTTTCAAATAGAAAATAAAACTGGTTTTTAGAGAGAGAGCAAAAAGGCGAGGAGAATGACAATAACACGAGCTTTGACTATTTATTTATCATTCTGAAATTTAGACCAAATTGAAAATTGAGATCTCATTTTGTTTTCTTGAGAAACGATTATATGACCACAAATATAGCAGGTGACAATCTGATAATGAAATTCACACTTGTACAAAAAATATTGTACTCAAAAATAAAAATGTCAAGTGCTGTGCTGTATGATTCGATAATGATCAAAATCATTATTTATGTACGGCCTCTTTTTGTAAAACATTTTTATTGTGCACAATTTTTTCTCTGAAAAACTTCTTCCAATCTGGGTTTATATTTCTGATGATATTCTTTTCTTCGTGTTAACATTGTTTACTTTTAAAAATCCAACTTATAAAACCACACAATCACCATCATCCCCACAAGAATAATAGGTAATCATAGTAAAAACTGACAATGCAAGTGTGACAATGAAGCTTACATTTTCAAAAACTACCACAAATACAATAACTTTTTATGTACAAAGTTAACTTACTGAAATGAAAATAAGAAAAAGGTGTTAGACGGACATTTGTATTCTTTACTAAAAATCTGTTTACAAAGAAAATTGTGGTACCGGGTAAAAAAACAGTTCATTTTACATTACTATACACTGTCCTTCTGTCATTTACTTGTCACTGTCACCAAAAATTTATTTTAAGCCTTAGCGGCAACACTACAAATTGCAGCTCAACCAACAAAAATAAATAAACTCATAAGAATAATAAGTATACTTATTTCATTGTCCTTTTCCTTCCTACCCCGTCGCATCTTCATATTCGAACGTGGCATATGACAAGAAAATTATCCGTCTTGAGAAAATTATTTCTTTCATTTTCTTTCTTTCTTGTTGCCTGTTGCTCTTCCCGGCTTGGCTACATTGTTAAAATTCACACTCATAGTGTATCAAACAACTAACCAAACGCAATCATCAAATCATAAAATGTAATAAAATTGTCACGGTTGGCATTTGACAATTTATTTGAGTTTTTTTTGATGAACCAAGTTTTGAGTTGATGAGCATGACATGACATGGTTTTCATCTACAAAATATATAAAACTAACTAACAAACCATTATAGTTTACTCAAAAAATACACATTCTTCTTAATTTTTTGTTATTTTTCTGCCTTATGTTGTGTGGGTGGACTATATTCACAATTTATATAGTAAATAGGCTAGTGTGCTTGTGTATAGTTGGCTTTGGCTTGTCTTGTCAGTTGAGTGATGGAAGGGGAAGGAGAAAAAGTGACTGCAAACAAATTGCACTTTCCATTCCACCATCACCATCATCAACACCACAACATTTTGCTAAACGTGGTATATAATGCCATATTGCACACATTCGCTCTTCTCAAGAGTATCGCACCAAAGCAAAGCATGTTTATTTTCTCACAGAAAAAAATCATGTTTTTTTTCTGCAAAAAATAAGCCAACATGATTTTTTCGTATGAAATGCAAATAATAATTTTCCCAAGCAATGTTTTTCTAAAAAGTGATGATATTACCTACTTTTTTGGTTAAAAGAGAAAAAAAATGTGAAATGAATATGATTGCATATATTGCATTTTATGTATACATTAGATTTTGTAAGGAAGAAGAGAAGGCGGAACGAAAAAGAATTGCAAATGAGATCAAGTTGACAGGTGGTAAATACATTATGTATAGAAGGCATAGTGCATGCAATATTTATGATATACAGAAAATGTATAATTTTCCCCTCGTGTGTTTGCCATTTTGCCTGGCTTGTTTGCGATTTGGATATGAGTGAAATCAAAAAGGACACATTGAATTGCAAAAAAAGTAAATGGATAAAGCTTATTTGTTTGGTGTCATGTCATGTCGGTTTCGTAGGATTGAAGTTGAATTGCATTGGCATTAGATGTAGTACTGTACTGCTGTGGCCTATGTACTTGATATTTTTGATATATGACTTGACTGGCATTTTTGAATTTGAATTGAAATGCTTCAGTTTAGGTTGTTTTTTTTTTTGGTGAAATAATTTTAACAATGATGTTGGCAAGAGAAAAAATATACATGACAGGACAAGAGTCGGTTGGTTTTGTACTGCGGTTTTTCTTGTTGGAAAAAGTAGAAATCAATGAATATTTTATAAATTAACCCGCTTATTTTCCCAGCCTGGTGGAGGCAAGCTCTGACCTAGATACACACGAGTTATCTTTTCAGGGTGAAAATGAAATGGAAAATGGAAATGCATTTAGGCATATTATATTATTGCTGGAGAATCCAGAGGCTACTTAGGTTAAATGAAACTGTGAAATATTAAATAGGAGAAAATTACTGGGAAAATTGCAATGTGTGCAGAGGCAGAGAATGTATAGCTGCTTATACCACAAAAAATATAGCTGCTGCTCAACCGCTCCTTCCTGTGTCATGTCGCCTGTGACACAGTGTAGCATTTGGTGTTACTCGATAAAAAATTAGGTACAAAAAAGAGCATGTCACCCATATGCAGTTTAGGTACAAAGATGTCTTGATTGTCAAGAGGGGTTGGGGGGGTTTGGTAATCAACCCAGATTTTATTTTGATACAAGTAAGTATGCAGACGTAAAAGCTAATTACAAAAAAGTAGATCTTCTTTAGCTACTTCTTCAACATCTTAACTTCCTTTTGTCTTTGTACTTGATAATGTCCACTGCTTCTTTTTACACTTGGTTGAGTGATTGAGAATGAGTATCTCTGCTCTGCATCTC
This sequence comes from Entomobrya multifasciata, assembly GCA_034693345.1. Taxonomy (NCBI): domain Eukaryota; kingdom Metazoa; phylum Arthropoda; class Collembola; order Entomobryomorpha; family Entomobryidae; genus Entomobrya; species Entomobrya multifasciata. The sequence goes on along the minus strand of JAQFXM010001162.1, from coordinate 26,441 downwards.
TTTTCATTTGACAAGTCTTGATTGTGATGTGATTACGAATCTCGGCTGGTTTAGTTTTTTTTATGCTGTGAAATGCCCCTGTCTTGTCACTTGTATTTTTTATCGGCATAGTTTATCACCACTGCATGCACCAAACCACCGTCACCAGTTAATCAGGTGGTGGATAATGGTAACGCTGCGGTACTGCGATGCGGTGGTATAGTGTCAACTCAGGAAATCACAAAGACTAATCCAATCCAGTAGACAGGATTTTAGGGATTGAGTTACCTTTTGCTCATCTGCCAACTGCCGTGCATACTTACATATTTATATGTATGTAGATACATGCCATGTTACAGGATTTTGTCATATTAAAGCTTCAACAGCAGCCGTAAAGCAGGTTAAATTATGTGACAATTTTTGTCTCTTACTCTGCAACTGTTACGGTTACACTTGCTGCAGTCAAGTTAATTATGGGACTTCCACATCCACAATAGGTAATTTGAGACTGTAGTAGAAAAATTTGAATTAAATCAGCAGCTCAAAACTCAGCAGCAACAGTGACTCTTTTTGATTCTTTTGAACAGCACAGATCACGTTTCGTTTTATTCTTTTGCTAATCAGCCTCTCACGACGATAAAGATGATGAGGATGAATATGAATGGTAACAAGCAAGGAAGCAAGTATAAAGGAAAGAGAGATGTTAAGAGAGGAAAAAGGCAGGTAGTTATATAGTGTGTCAGGTGAATAGAAAAAAAAGTCGCCTAAATTTGATCCTGCAAACGCGACTACACACAAAAGCTGTTAGAGAGAGGGAGAAAAATACTCTCATCCTCAACGTCATGATGATGATGTGATCATCATCATAATCATCACCATAACCATTTTATATATTCATTCTTCTATTTGTCACTTGGCTTTTTCATAGTGTGTGAGAAAAGTGGCAATATGCTAGTCTCATCTTGTAATGTATGCCACTAGGGAACAAGTGAGAGGATATAAAAAGTGAAAAAAGTAGCATCATCACATCACTTGACTTTTACAAGTGCAAAATGCATTTCCTTCTCTTCACACCGTAATTTAATATAATATTTACTGTGAATGTACTCTTTTTAAATGATAATGGTCATAATGCGCCTTTTGGTAAATTAACACGTAGTATAAAAGTGTCAAGCGCAGGTGCTTAATGAATAGATGATACTTACTGCTTTACACTGCTGGGCTTTTTTATTTTTTATATGTGTTACATTTCACTAGTATATAAAACTTCTCTAATCATGGTAATCAAGCAGTAGTAAAAGTAGTGCAAGTGCAGGAAAAAATGCGATTGAAATGAGGTGACAAAATTAATTTTTAAAGCTGAATGCATGTGTAAGTTTGTACTTTTTGAATGAATATATCCCAATCAAAAGTTGGGTACTGTTAATTCCAACACTGCCTACAAACGTGTGGAAAAAATTCTAAAAAATATGTTGGTAAAATTTATTTTCTATTAAATGTGCAGTTAAATACTGCGTTCGATTGAAAATTAGTATGGTTTTAGTGCCCTTGTATTTATATTTTCCTTTTTTCTAATATATTATTACAAAGATGCGACTCCTTCGGGGACATACTGAACAATTATTAAACGAGAAATATGAAGAAAAAATGTAAATTGGTCGTTAGTACAAGTACAAAGATCTAAATATTAATCAATCTAAAATTAAAATATCAATTCTACACAACAAACACTTATGATGCAATAGTTAACTTATTATCGCGGGGCATTGCTGAACGTAGACTACTTTTTGTAATATGTGTAACAGACAGAATGAGATACATTTTTCTTAGCCTAGCGTAGCGTGTTTGGTACGCGACAAAAAATATTGTCAACTGCTGGGTATTCTTAAGTCTTTGACTGGTATGGTAGAGTCATTTTGTATTGATATTGGTCATGGCTCAGCACGATCTTCCTGTCAACAACAAAGTACGCTACACTCGACTCAAAGTTAGCTTCCATCAAAATGAATGCATCAATAGAAGAAAAAAATCCTCTCAATTTTATTAAAACTTCTAGTAAAATGAATGGTTTTATGCTACAAAGTGGAAAGTATGATTGTGGTGAAATAAGAGAACGTGTCATTACTTTACTTCTGAGCTTGTAATAATCACTTTGGATTTTAGGCATAGTCATTTAGTTTAATCAGCGATGCGATGAGATATGCAGACATGCTGAAAGAAAAATTAGTACTTTTCTTCTAAAAACCATCCATTCCATACATATGTCATTCATCCCATATTTTTAAGCTTAATTGCAATTAAGAATTATTTATTTCTGCGAGGAACAAACCAACGAAAGCAAAAGTCTTTGAAAAAGTAAAATTAGCAGTGTAATAATAAGTATCTAAAGTACGGTCCTTCTCACTTTTTTGTGGTATTTTAATTAACGGTGACACATTTCATTTTTTACTTTGTCAAGTTTGGTTTTACACATAATTTCACTTTTTCTAAGAAATACAACATAGCTATTAAAGAGAGGCTTAGCGTTGATGTTTTTACTAGAAAAAATGTATTTTTTGGTTGTCATCTGTCCACTTGGCTGAATATACTGAGTAGTACATTAGCCAAACACTGAGAGTGGACGTTAACTCATTTAAAATGTGTCACGAGACCGAGATGGACGACGACGGAACTGCAAAGATGATGATGTCGTCACTCAGCAAAATTCTGCGGTTACACTGTAGATATACAGTCATTAGTAAACGTACAGACGACGAAAATGTAAAACTTTAGAAATGAAATGGTCATTACGATTAGATGACTATACGATAGGATGACAAGTCCAAATTTTTTGGTAGAAAATGGATATTCCATTTTGTAAAAATGAAAATTACAAATTCACTATTTCCACATCCTCGCTTTTGCTTCATTAACTTGTTGCTATACTTTATCAGTGACCGTGCTATTGGCACACTTATTTTTTCCCCTTTCATTGTCATCGTATTCATGACACTAAATTGAGTTGACTTTCCGATTCTCTAGTGTCATGTCATTATTAAACCTCACGCCGCGGCGCGGCCCTATTGAACAATACTGTTTCTCTTTTTTATTATATTTATGACGTGACAAGCTTGATTTGTATTTGAATAAGGAACATGCAGTCGGCTTTGTATGTATTTTTCATATTTTTTTCTAAGGAAAAAAGTGTCACTTTTCTAAATATACATACATTATTGTTAACCTTGCTTGTTATTTAGCAAGCCAAAAGAGAACGTGCCAAACAACAACTGAAAACCCACAATCAACAAACTTATCAACAAATCAAAGAAAAATCATGTCTTGTGTTTATTACCATTTTACCATAATCATAATCCTGATTTTAATCAGTTTTATCATAATGTGATCAATGACTAAACTGACTACATCATTTAGTATCTCTGTTCATAGAGTACATGACAAAAAATCCACAAAAAAACCAAAAAACAAAAATGCTCAAGCCAAGCCTATAAAACTACAAAGCCACGCACGTAGTAAACCTATTCATCATAAAAAAATATTCCCAAAAAAGAAAGTCTGTGTCTAAATGTCTTAGTTCTCTTTGCTCTATGCTAATACCAAACTTTACAACTTGATAATCTCTTTTTATTGGTTTTTATTATCATAATTATTATTTTTGCTTTGGTCTTGATCTAATTTCCCGATAAGAACACAAGGGACAATGTGCAAATAACCATTATGCAAATCATCATCTCCTCATCATTCAAAAAATCTCATCTCATGAAAAATACAGTTTCACTTTTTTCCTCGTACACACACAGCACACAGCTCTCAACCCGCTTATATCCTTTACGTTCCACTTCATTTCCCATTGACAATGCTCACATCTCACAAAAAAACTTAGTTGTCTGTGTCGATGTCGATCTAAAATCTTTCAGTTGATGATGACCGTTCATAAAACGCCTTCCATTCAAAAATATTCCCGCGATTCATTTGATCTGATCTAAATCTTCCTTCAACTCTTTTTCTCGCTCGCGCTATACAAACTCTTCTTATTTGAAATATTTTTCGCGATAGCATCGCCATTTTAAATTTTATTTTTAAATATGCGTGTCAGATCACTTCCCTCTGAGTGTCTCAGCCCTTTTACTCTTTTTTGTCGTTGTCCTGATTATTATTATTATTACCCTCATTATGATTATTACCCATTATTATTTATGCACGCTATATACCTATTTTGCATAATGTTAACTTAACTTAGGTATCAATAGCCCAGAAAAAAAATCCACCAAAAAACCAGCTATGCACACTCTTTGAAACCAACCCATACCATTCTTCTTTTTCGTCATCTTCATTTTCTTCTTCGGCATCCCAACAATGTTATCGCCCCTCCTTAAAAATTGTGCATGTGTATATAATGATCATTATAACTGTGTATATTCATCTCTATTCATCTTAATAAAGCTTTCGATATCAATCTCAATTCAATATTAGTCCTTTCATACTCGGAATGCATACCAACACAACTTGTAATAATAACATCAATACCAAAAAATACTTTCAATTCTTCCCAACAATCACTCATATTTTTTACTATTCATTATTCCATTCTTCGTCATCGTCATCATCATCGTATCAACATAATCTGATTTGTAAGCAAGCCAGTGCAACATCAGGAACAATGCGGCAAGATGGCAAGAATAATAATCTGCAACTTTACAAGAAATTCCCCTTTGCAAAAAAAACCTGCAGATCACTTTCATTTTTAAAAACTATTACAACAATTAGGTATTTAGGATTGCACCTGCTTTGCATCGCATTCCATCTTTAGCACACCGTGTTTGGTCTCTATTAAATTGCAACTTAGCATGCTATAATGGTGTTTTATATCATCACACCACCGTCATTTGGCAACGACAACACAAAAAAATATACGGTAATGATCGATCATCATCATTTTCTCATGTTCTATTCATTAAAACTAATGATCATGATCAACACCCACCATTTTCAATGGATTTCAACTAAAACACAAATGTAAAGAGACTCAAGATGCGTTGCAATTTTTAATGCAATACAATCAACAATGGAAAGTGAAAACGTTTTAAATTTGAAGACGATGATGGTCCATACACGTTTTAGCCAAATAATATGATACAAGTCACATCAACACGTCTTATCATAATCATCATCGTCGTAAAATAAATGTTTGGAAAGTTCGACAGGTTCATCAGTTCATCAACATGTTTTTTCTTAAATAAAAAAGCTGCATAATAAAGTCAAATCATAACAAGTGCACTTTGTAAATTGCAACATCCTCATCAACGTCCCACGCTGATGCTGTAAAAAATCCAAACGAAACAAAAAATTACTATTCTTCTTGTAATAATTATGGTAAAACAAATACTAAATAAAATCATAAAAGTTTTATAGCTCGTTAAATTATATAATTATCCTAATTACCTCATTTTTTATGTAGGATTTCCCTTTCTACAATCAAAAAAATTAAGAATGATAATAAGTTCATTCATTTTGATTTTTGAAAATTAAATTTTTCTTCCGGAAACAAAATAAAAACAAACAAAAGGGCTAACTTGTTAACTAACCTAATCATCATAATCATAATCTTCAATACACATGTAATCATAATAATCATCAGGTGGTCCACCTCCCCCACAACTACCGTGAGAACCAAAAATGAGCAAAAAATACAGTTTGTCTCTTCACTCCAGACAATATGTACAAACAAACATAATTCATCAAAAAATTCCCGTTTTTTTTAAAATTTATTTCGAAATTTTATATGCATAACAGTAAATGCTCATAATATTAACTCTGCTGTGTACACATGTGTGTGTACTTTCATACTAATGTTTGTTCAACGCTGTTTACTGCGTTGGCGGTTTATTTTTCTGCAAAGCCTCTTTAAGAAAAAGTAATTTACTTAACAAAGCTATTACTCATTATTATCCACTCCACTCTCGCAGCAACAAAGAGTTTTGCTGCTAGACACACATCTAAATGGACGGAAGCAGTGAATCCTCCGTTTACTTAAAAAAGTAAATACAAAACATACAACACAACAGCATCGCATAATCATCATCATCTTCACCTCTCTCTCTCAAGTTCACCATCTCTCACGTGTAATCACCTTTATTAGTTGACTAGGAAAAAAAATGTGAAAGAGTTGCGTGCATTTATCTTCTTCCTAAAATGCCATATAACCATGTCATGCTGTAGCCAACTGTCATGATGATGTTTGGAGTAAAAAATATAAGTATATTTCTTCGCTCTACTCTCACAGGTGAACAAGCAAGAAAGAAGCGGCAATATCAATGAATGCACGCATTATAATAATATATATGGCAAAAAAAGTAAAGATGTATACATAACAAAGTAGATAGTCAACTTACCAGCCAAGTCAGTCTACTGACTTTTTTTTATGAGATAAGACGACACAGCAACTCAAACACAAGTCAGCTTAAAAACGATGTACATAATGAGTTCATTGGCACTAGCACCATTACTACTACCATAACCATTGCTGCTTCTACATTCTACTAGAATTGATGCTAGTTGACTTACCTGTACTTGTGCTGTTTACCTGTACTCATCATCATCGTCATCTTGATCAACATCATGATGCATTACTTTGTACTGTGTGTGTACATATAAACATGAGACAAGCTAGTGAAACAGGTATCTTGGGTAAATATTGCAAAAGAAGATGAACGAAGAAAATGAGCTTTTTAGGTTGTTTTTTTCGCTGCCTCTTTTGAGCTGAGTAAAGTCAAGTCAACCTTTTGGGAATAAAGGATTATTAAAACGTTAAGTTTCTTTTGAAGATGCGGCGATGCTGCCGCTTCTTTTTTTCTGCAAACACCTCCATATTTTTTATACTGCCACCTCCACCACCAACCACCACCACCTTCATAACAAACATCTCATCACAAAATGTGTGTACACACACAACTTAATCTTCGTATTTTCTGCTGCTTAGAAAAGGTGAGAAAGGAAAAGGGTTAAAATGGAAAAAGAGGATGCTTACGGTATATTACCTAGACAAGATGTGTTGTTTGGGGACTCATTATTTTCTTAGTAGCTCTTATTTGACTTGAGACTCAACAAAGTCAAAAAAGATTGTTTAATGAAGAGTAAAAACCGTCATCATCATCTTTCTTCTTCCTTCCATTTTCCTTCCCTTGCCTATTTACCTACCTTTAGCTATATGAGTTTGTTATTAAGCATGCAAAAATTAAAAGCACTACTCAACAAAGCTGTTGTAGTAATCTTCATTATCTCTTAACTCAGAAAAAACTCAACTCATCAGACATAATCAACATTATCTCTTGTTCTTCTTCAAAAGAAAAGCTGGTTATATATTTTTTACGCTGCCTTTCAGACTCTGGTGGTGTTTTACACGTGTAGATTATTCCAGATGATATTTTACTTCCTTTTCCTTCTATATCCTTATAGCTTTTGCTCACGGTATATACTTATCTTATAACAAGATCGCATCTTTTTTTGAATAAGAAAGGCCAGCCGCTTTTGTAATGTCAACATGCATATAGTAATAGTTAAGTAAGCAAACTAAGCCCACTAATTTGCTTGTTGACTTAATAAGGAAAATAGCATGTTTTTTTACATTTTCCTGCAACTTTTTTTCTCTCAATTTTATGTACACCCATAATATCCCATTGATCAAATGACCATGATCAAAAATGACCTTTCAATAAATAAATTATATAAACTTTTTATTGTTTTTGGTTCGGCCAAATGAACCCTGAATTTACCCACCCATCATTGTACCACCAAAATACCACTTCTTTACTTTCTCCCTCCTTCCATCCAATATCCAAGAAAAACTCGTTCATACTTCCTACAATATTTTCCACCAGGAGGGAATTCCTTAAGTTTGCTGTTCTCTTCTTCTGAGAAAGAAAGGAAAACAAAAACTATGCCCATATTTCACCAGATACACAGTTTTAGTATATTATTATATTTTCTCCACTTGTTCTTCATCTTTCTTATTTTATTTTCTTACTGAACTTTATTAAGACTGACTTGACTTATTTGCTTACTTCTCATTCTTCCTTTCCTCCTCCAAGAAAACTCACCATCTTCTTCACTTGACTATCGTCATCATCATTTTATTTTATTCATTCTTCCATAAACACATTCACATTAGTTATTGCCCAAACCAAACATACTCCCGCACAAGCAAACTAAAAACTTCTTCTCTTAGAAATTACTAGCCAGTACTGTAGTAGTACTTATGTTACGAAAAACAGCAGCCAAAATACACATCATCATCTCATAGCATACATACAGCAATGCAATCAAGCTGAAGAAAAAGTGCTTTGTCATTATCATCATCGTTTTCAGAGAACAAGTCCATAGACTTCTTATTCAGCTTTTCCAAAGAAGCAGCAGTCATTTTTGTGTGTATTGTATACTTTTTGGCTTTCTTTTTAACATATTTATCTAATTCACCAAGGCATACATATAAATTTATATAAACTCTCACATCTCACAGGAAAATGCCTACCAAGATGATTTTTTTCTGCAAAGCAATGATGATAGCGGTGGTGGTTGTGCAATGTAGTCAGCTTCGTTGACTAGAAGAAGTCCATTCATTATTACTTTTTCGCCATTATTATTATACATACATCATTATCATCACCAGCCATTCTATTCTTTCCTATTTTTTACCCTATATACCCCCTCCCTCCAAAAATAACTAAATCTACACAGGGGAAAATGCATTACGACTAAGGAAGTTAGGACATGAGACATTTTTCCACACCAAACCAAATCGTATAAGATGCAGTTGTTGATATGATGGTAGTGAGAGCTGATCACAAGTCCATACAGAGAAAGCATAGCATAATAACATATCATTATACATAACTCACTTAACAAAACTATCTCTCTCTTACACCAACCAAATATGGTTGTTATTTTTGGTTGCGTTATGTTATAATAACTTAATAAAATACACACACACAAGAGAAAAAAATACGACTATAGTTTATTTTTTGTCATCACACTTGCTGTGCGATTCTAGTCTGTATTGCTTTGTATGTGGATTTTTTTTGGCGAAGTATCAAATCAACCAAAAGGGAAGAAAAACGGTATATTATTCAACAAGAACTTGCACACACTTACTTGGTTTGCTAGTGGTTTTGTTCTGAAAGGGTACTATATACGCATGTCATAATGCCATTTCTCATTTGCTTTAATGGAATATCTTTTTTTCCTTCTCTTTTTGAAGCTTCTTGTTGAAAAAAGTAGATGTAATGCTGCCTTCAGCTATTATTATAAATGTACATGGGCATGTAATGTGTATCTATTTTTTTCTGAGAAAAAATCATGTTTCTGTGATGATTTTCATGAAATAGTCATTAAATTAGAGATATACTTTACTTAAGTAGCTAGTAGGACAAGATGTATAATATATTATTATAGAGAAAATAATAATTATTAGAGTAGCAATAGAAAAAAGCCCATTTCATTTATATACATAATGATATGATATACCAAAAATATACATATTTATTATAACAGTTGTGTGTGAAAATAGAAGAGAAGTGCGATTTTAAGTACGTTTTTATTGCTGCAAAAGCTTCCTTCTTGCTCTCATCCAAATGACTAGAATATTTTCTTCTTTTTTGGGTAAATGGAATAAATGGGTTGAATGGTCAAGAAGAAGAGGATGAAAATGAAGATGGGGATGACTGTGCAAAAAGTTTTTTTTGCAAGAGAAGAAGAAAGGCAGCAGATGAGAATGAGAAAATAAGAGATGACTATGAGTTATATCTCCTATCCTGGTGGTGTGGCAGTGGTGGTGGACGGTGTCGATAGCCAAAAACGGTCACTTTACTATTTTTTTACACTCCGACTTCAACTTTTTTTAGAGATCCAACTAAATTGAATTGCTGCAACTTAAAGAAAAGTGCAGTTGGCAAGCTTTACTATAAGTAAAACGAGAAGAAGCTGTCGAGTTTCAGCAGCAGACCTACATAAATTATTGATCCCGTTTATCATTTTATCATCGTCATCACCACATCAGTTATAGCCAAAGTAGAAAATCTTCTTGTTCGTGTTCATTTGGTCAACAGTTTGTTAGAGAGTGTAAATATACATGTGTAAAAATGTTTGAAAAAATTTAGTTAGTTGGTCTAGTCTTGGTCATCTGTAATCAAATCAAGTTAAAAAATCAGCTCATCACATGATTATCACTTTGAAAGAAAAAAATCGAGTGCAGGTTACACATTTTTTCGTTTGATACGATAAGGCAGCTTGTCTTCTTGCATGTAGAGTTTAATGACTGGTGTTGTTCGTTGGTGATAATGGTAATGGAGCACACAGCGATGCTGCTGAGATGCAATTATTGCATTCACTCATTTTGATTTGAAGAAAACTATTCAAAAGTGACGGGTTTAATGTTCTTTGTTTTTTCTTTTCGTTCTTGAAATTGAAAAGATTTTCACTTTACTCTGTGAAGTTTTTTTTCTAGATATGCTTGATTTTATGATGGATACCACACACAGCGTCCGATTTCTAATCATTTTTTTAAAAGAAGGACACAAGAGTCAATAAAGCAATAAAAAAGTTTTACAGAAAAAATAAGAATTTTAACAAGTTAAGCTCAGCTCTCATGCTTCAAAATCTTTGGCCTCTTAGTTCATTTCGTTCTCATTATGGGGTGCAATGAAATTATTTACGCATTTTTACTTACAAACAAAAAATATATCATGAAAGAATAAAATATACACATTTTTTCTCTAAAAAAATAAAACCTAAGCTATGATGAAAACTAAATACGAAAAAATACACTGTATGCATTTTAGGTTTTGTAGGAGAACTTTTGGACCCGACGAAAGAAAAAAATTATCACTTTGCATGCCATATACCCTTGTACCCCACTGACTTTAATCTGCACTAATAATAAAAAATAACAATGCTCCCAACAATGGAGAACAATATGCACGCACACACATTCAAAAAAACGGCATGACTTACTGTCTTTTTTGTCTAAATGGCAATAAACATAGATATTCAACACAGTAGACAATAGACCATATAAACCACCATAAGTACAATGAATGGAGTGAAAGAAAAGAATAAACAAAAATATATTTTTTCTTGCTCATTTTTTTTGAATACTCTCAAGCTGGTTTAGTTTACATACCTAATTTTCTCCCGAAAATGAATGCTTTTGTATCACGCAGAAGATCAACCGATGACAATGAAAAAAAGAGTAAAATAATAACAATGCTTTTTAGTACCACAAACAAAATCTGTCGGAAAGTCAATGAAAATGCATTTAACTGTGTTTTTATGTAAAGATCGTGTGTATTTGTGTGCCCACATGATACACGAAAAACAAACAATATAATATTTTTGATTATGATCATCATCATAATAATCATATAAGCTGTTTTAGTAGCGGGTGGTTTTACATTGTTGTTGCTTCTGCTCATGTTGTCAATCTTATCATTATTTTTTTTGCAAACAATACAAAATCAACAATGAAATCATATCAAAAGAATAATATATATTAAACTATCAAATACATCTACTACCATTTTACCTGCTAATAAAAATAACCATAAATTTTCTTCCTATTTTTCTCCCAAAACCATATCTTACCTTCAATGTATCGTTTGCAAAAAAAGGGTTTTTGCGGTACTGATAAGATTTTTGGGTTAATGCAGAATTACAGTCACATAAAAAATCAGAGCAGATCAAATCATGTAATAAAGATGATAAAAATGACGATGACAATATTTTTTTGTCTAAAATCTCAGGTGAAAATTACTCATAAAAGCGTAGTCATAAAAGTTATTAGACTCAGTCTTGTGCGTGATCTTTTTTTTTCGCCCTTCTGGTATACATTTTTCTTATTTATTTTTTTGCACTTCAATCACCCGCAACACCAACCACCACCCTCACTTTACCAACGTTTTAGTCTGGTTTTCTTTTTATTTTATCGGCTGATCTGCCCAAAATTGTATTCAAATTTTTTCACTCACACAAGTCACAAGACAGCACCATCGCATCAGCATACAAACAGCCCGGCCCATTTTTAAAAACCCTGAGCATAATATTTCCTTCTCATTTGAACTGTTGTAAAGTAAAAACTGACAATGTAATAAGATAAGCCATACATTAAATACTCATGTTATAGCGGTGATGGTAATATACACCTTTTTGCTTTTTAAAAGTAGGTTTGTTTGATGGGATTTTATTTTGAAGAAGATGCAGGGAAGTGACATGAATACTTTAGTATACTACTTTTTTATCATTATATTTTTTTCATTTTCAATTTTTACGACTTTTACCATTGTTATGTACATGGGATATACGTAATAACGCAATAAAAAAGAAAAGTGGTAAAAATGGAAGTAATCCAGATTTCTTTTTCTTATGACTTGTCTGTGTGCGTAATAAAAACGTGAAAAAGATTATTACAAAAGATACCTGTTTTTTCTTAAAGGTTACGTTTTTTACTACGTAGCAAAGAAGTTTGTTGTAGGCGGGGTGGTGGTGATGGTGGTATGGATGAAGGTGGCTTGACTTTTACCTTCAGAACAGAACATACTTCCATGTAAATGTGAACATGCGTAAGTAACCTGAGCTTTACGTAGAATTGTTGCCTTTGCTTTAGGGTAATTAACTTTTATGATAAATGAGACTTGTAAAGGTGGAGTCCCTTCTTCCATGGTTTTATCTTGACTTGAGAATCATATCATCCTATCATAGGAAAAAAACCCATCTGTGTTGTTTTCTGTCTTGTCTTGTCTTATACCCTGCCCTGGGCTCATTCAAATTTCAGATTCCAATTTTGGAAAAATGTTTTAAAAGAAAAAATATATATTACGTGTATTTTTAAAGAAGAGATTCTCGTGTCATGTAAAAAATTAGGCGTTAGCACTATCCATCCATCCAACATTTCAATTTCCAATAAAATTCAGCTTTAAAAGTTAAATCAGTAGTCTTGTAAGTATGTTGGGTGTTTGCATCTATGGGTGCATTGTGGTGGATATATACTCTTTTTTGTCCCTTTTTCTTTTAAGATGTAACACATGTTGTGTAATTGATCTACTTGATCATTATCTAAAGCAGCAGATCATTATGTTCCTCACTCGACAAAATTGTCTACCGAGTTACACATGAATGCGTTCCGAGTGCTCACTGCTCACATTAAACCTTTAAAGCCCAGTGGCAGCTCATCAGATCAAAGACAAAAAATAATGCCATTAATACATAAAATCGATTACTGTACGGATTACGAAGAATACAAGATTAAGATTACAAAGTTGACAGGATTTGTCAGTGTATATCAATAAATAACATTACACATTAAGGTATATATAATTGTCAAAATGACAGTATTTAAATGTATACAGATCAAAAAGAAACGTTCATATATTTAAAATGCTTATTATTAATGACAAGACAAACTACTTCGCTAATCCATCATAATAATTTTTAAGGTCCTAAATTTTACGGTTTTGAATTCATCATGTTGCTTATATTTGAATTTTTAGTTTCGATTTGAGTACATTTCATTTTTGAGCTGCTTGTAATCCAATTAAAAAATTATTTTGAATCTCTACAAACTGTTATATCAGAGATTATTCGTACAATAGACTTTCGATATGAGAGACTGAATTATGGGTATGACTATACTATAACGAAATAAACTGCACACATCAAGCGATAGATATTCGTTCTCTTTAAATTCGTCAAATACGTTTAAAAGATTACTTGAAGTATTTAAATAAAAAACAAGTGATCTGATTTGATCAGCTCACCAACACAGTGGGACACCTGAAAAAACCTATTAAAACAGGTAGTAATGATAAAATGCAAATGATCTTTTAACAATCTTATTTTATATCTCACCTTTTTCCCCTTTAACTTAACTTGATGGAATTGGTCTTGACTAAAAATAATCGATTTTTGCACTTGTACGTACGTACACCGTACACCAAACCAATCTGATTAACTAAATGCCTAATGGCAATGGTTATTTTGTACATTCATTTTGATCCTTGTCTTGCTTGTCTCAAGATCACTTTGTGTGAGCTAAACTAAGCATCCTGTATGCTATTACATGCACTTGTGCGTTAGAAGATACAATTACTAACGCAATCTTATCGATTATTTTTGTCAGAGATGAACAAGTGCAAGTGAAAGCTGTTGTTGCTCTTGCCTTAATAAAATTGAAAATTAATGACAGATTGACAAGTTGACTACTTACAGCACAGATTTACAGACAGACATACAATTTCTCTTATTGTTCCCTCCAAAGATTTATATTGACTTCAATGACAATGACGACAAGTGAGTTGGGTGCTGCTGCTATTATACTCTGCTGTATTTACTGCGTTGCGTTGCGTGCCGCATTGAACTTCACAACCAGCCATTGTAGCCAAATCATCATCATGATGACATTCGACCTTAATTCCATTTTTATTTCTTTGTAAAGCTATTATTCTCTCCTCATCAGAGCAAAAGTACATCTACATATTTGCCATTTCGCTTTGTATGCAAAAATATATAAATTCATCAAATCCTTTTCATTTTTTATCCCTACTATTTTTATATTCAATTTTGTATTCAAATAAACAATCCTCAAGTCCCCACATCGCCAAAATAAATTCTTGTTTTTGTCATTTTATATCCGCTTATTCCGCTTCTGAATCAGAAATAAAAGGGATAAATATCAACGTATGGTTGATTGAATCTATTGACTGCATTCATAGAATAGAATAGTATACTAGAAAGCTTAAAAACAAAACATAAACCTGCTCAACTACTAAAATAATAAAAGAAAAGATTAACTATTCAATCTATACAGTACAACATCTTATTTGACAATGATTGGTAGTAGTACCTTTTCATTTATGAAGATTTATATATGCACAAAAAATAATATACAGAGTCATTAGAATACCAAGAAGCAATGAACAAGTCAATATAAATAGCAGCTTGTAAGCTTGATTGAGTTGTCGCGTATCGGTTTGTCGGTAACAAAAAATGCATTCATTCAATAAAAAAGCAAATGCAGATAATCTTGTTTAGGGGGCATGTCTATTGAGCTTATTTTTTATTATGGGTATGTTTTTTACTCGCGTACATAACGAACACATTAATTCCATATCCCTTCTCTGGATAGCCAAGTAAATGTATACAGCAGCAATCGCATTATAGAATTAAAAGGCTCACAATAAAAACGAGCTGATTGAAAATTTATTTTCATTACACAAATTTATTATATAGATTTTTCCACGTAAATAGGATTACTCCACACGTGAATGAATTTATTTCATGTTAGTTAACCAAAATAAAATGTTTTTTATTATAAAAGAGTATCTAGTGCACAAAAGGTATATATTTAGACCATTCAATTTTATCTACCTAAGCTGTTTTGCAAAATTGCCATTGCAAAATAAGCGGATTTTCTACATTCAAACCTGAATTTTGTAGAGTAGACCAGTAGACCACCAACAGATGCACACGGGTTTTCCGTTCCTAGATCAAGAGAGAATCCAACAATCCGAAAATAATTTCTCCAAAATAGTCATCCTGACTGGCTGACTGAATAAAAAGTTTTTACTACTGCTGCGTATGAATTCGATTAGAAAAGTAGAGCAAGTGAGGTGCTTAAAAACTTCACCAAGAAGAAAAATATATATTCAAGCTTGGCTCATTCATTTTATCCACCACCTATCAAAATCATCAAACTTCTCAGTCCAATTCCAATGGAAAATGTATTAAGGCAACAACAATAAAACTAACCCAACAAGCAAACAAACAAACAAACCTTGTAATCAAAATATACCACTATTTCCATCCGGTCTGCCACCTCACAGCTCCCTGAGTATGTTTTTGCAGACAGAGGCGACTAGACTGCAAGAGAGAAGAGACCTCAACAGACCATCTAAAACTAAACTCTCTTTCACTCTGTTTTGTTAAAAACAACCAAGAATACCGCCTGGAGCTGACATATTTGCGGATTTTGGTTTTTGAGGTTTTGGCTTCTGCTCTGCTGCTGCTCAGTAGTCAGTCAGGCAAACTAATACATTTACTTTGAAAACAAATTTTGCCTTTGCTCTTTTTTTCAACTTAACACGATCAACACTCTACCATCCCAACCATTATCATCAGTATCAGCAAAATGCTTACTGTCTGATGATGATTGCGATTGCTTTGCACAAGAAGAAGAACAAACTTTGCACATTACTGGCATTCCACATATACACATATACAAACGCTTATCATCATCGTCATCAACATCCCTATCGCCATAATCAAAAAACCCAAAATCGCATCAAACGCAGAACCATCCAACCAGCGTCTAAAAACACATATGCATAACAACAAGGATAACTGCTCTGGTGCTACTGATGAGTAGGCTACCACGCAAAGTAATAAATTTCATCAGAGAAAATGTGTTTTTGATTAGTTGAGTGAGTAGGGCAGCAAAAAAGCACATTTTGGGTTATTAAAGGAGCACGTGTGTGTGATGCTCAGCTTTATGCGCTTCCCAATTTCATACATGGTCATTTTACTCTGGAGTCATCATCGTCATTATAAAATTATTTCTAAAAATTTAAAATGCATTTAACCTAAAAATCTAACTTTGTTCATTTTTTTTTAAATTTCAGGTAAATTCCAGATTCCAATTGACTTTGATCCTGTGAGAATGCCGATACACCTTTCCAGGCGTTACCAAAATGTACAATTTTACAAGATGATGATGTTGGGTATGTATTCTGAAAATAAGAAAATGCGTTTTTTCTGAAGATGAAAAGGAAGGAAGTAAATTGTTGTTACGGCTGAATTTACTTTAAAATTGCGATAAAAAAGAAGAAATGTAGCCATATGGCTAGCAAGCACATATTCATAAAATGTGTAAAATTACGTCACGTGTGTGTGTATCAAGTTTACTTCTTTTTTGTGGTTTTTCTTTCTATTTTGTTATGAATGAATGCATACTGTATAGACTCATTCACTTTTTTTCGTGTTCATCGTCCTTTTCAGTTTACTAATTCAAGACAACTGGCATAACCGGCGACGGTGCTCGGGCACTTTGCGGTTTCCATAAAAAATGCTCATAACAAAAAAAGCATTCTGTTTTAGCATAAATTTATGGGCCATCTTTCTTTTCCTTTTTATATTTTTTCTTCCACATTCACACTATTTTTTACTGGTCATCCATTTCCTTTTCTTTTTTTATTCTGTTGTGCTTTGTGTGAAGTTCATCCATTCATTCAAAACTAATACATATAGCAAAATAGCCATAAAGACAAACAACTCTGTACGTGTTTTTTGCACTTAAAATATTTTACAAGCTCATTCAACCATTTCCACCTGTTTCCTTTTGTCCGTTCGCTTTCAGCTAAAAAACGAGAGAGTCTTCTCTCAGTCAAGCAAGTGTACAACTTTTGGTACATGACTGTGACAAGATTTTTGTCCAGTCAAGCTAGTATAAAACCCAACGCAGCAGTTTTCTATGATAAACCGACCAAAAAGACAAGAAAAAAATTCCCATTTTTTCTCACTTTTGCTCAAAAAACTCTTCATTTCATTCTTTTCCCCCAAAGGCATCATCATAACATAGCAATTTCTGCGGTTTAGCTTGTCTACTGGTCAAATATGTATAGTCATCTGACTTGCTTGATACGATATGATATGCTGTATACGTATAAGGTGTAAAGTGAACTATAATAGCTTATTACATGGCCATCCATGATGATCATGATGATTATGATGGGATGGGATGGTCCACAAGATTATTATGATGTTATATCCACCGTCCACGTCCTTAAATGACAGTAAAACTACCATGATGACTATGACGAGCGGCAGCACAGCAGCAATTTCCCCTCTTTTTTTGCGGTGAACACCGAATAATTTTTTTATGCTGCTGTTCAGCTACTTTACTTGCAGAGTAATTTGTAAAAATACTGCATACATGTCCACATGACTGTCTGTCTATGTCTTCGTTTTGCTTCTGGTCATTAGTGATTATGGAACCTCATCCTTCCTGTGAGAGCTCTGCTTGTGCTTCTGTTTTTCTGGCAATATGGCATGCATGACTAACTTTGTCTAATTCCTTAAAGTACTCTTTCGAATAAAACCAAACCAAACTAACAACGCAATTTTATTGTTTGTCGTTGTACGTGTATCTGGTTGACCATTAATTTTACTTCCTGGTATGTGTACAAACAAAGTATGTATTCTATGAGATGATGATGATCATCATCATCGTCTAGTCAAGATCATCATGCTCAACGAAATAAATGTTGGCTTAAGGCGATACATACATAAAATACTTACAAGCGTACTTGGCCAATTTCTAAAAATAACGAGAGAACCAAAAAATGAACGTATATCGCCCCTGTGGGATATCAACACAATTTCAACATCAACACGGTCATCATCATCTTTGATACTACAGCTATTGTACTGTTTGAATGTAGGAATCTCTCAGATTCTTGATCTCGATCAATTTTCAGAGTAAATACACGACAATTCAGCCTTTTAGCATTCTTCCGACCTTTCAGTAAAACCCGGGTATTTTCGGGATAACAATATGTATTTTTTTAGTTGTTGTATCCAATCCAATGCCCAGATTTAAAAAAGATTAAAGGCAATTCATACGACATTTTTCTTTCTCTGGAAGCAACGCAACGTAAAGCTGCTGCTGCGGTAGTATCATAATATGATCATGTAGAAAGTAAGCTTGTGTTGCCGTGTTGTTTGTTGCTCTTGAGGGAGCTTTTTAGTCGTGATTCACGTAAAATTCACGTCGTCATTCTTCCTTTTACTCGGGTTGTTTGTCTACTTGCTTGTGTGTTTGCTTATTTTCAGTGAGCTACATTGAAAACAGTCACAGTCAATTTTTATGAGGAGCTAAGTAACTGCTTTGCTTGACTACTCTTCTGGGTACTCAGGCTCACTATTTTATTTAGGTGGATGCGTGTGTCTGAATCACGTACATACTTAAAAAGGTGCCTGAGGACATGTGATGCCATGCTATAACATGCCATGTGGAATATGTGGACATGGACTGGGTAGCAAAAACAGAAAAAAATATCTATTTATTTTTCTCCTAAAAAACTGATGTATTGTTACATTAAAGGGTTATCATCGTGGTTATCATGTTGGCTATCCGGTGGGACATTTTATAAGTCATAATGATAATTTTAATGGGATCATATAAAATGCATTTTTTTGCCTCTTACATTTTTTCATGGGCACATTATTGACTGACTGGACTAGTCTGGTCTTCAAGTCAACTTATCTTTACGAGAGGCCATTGTACCCGACCAAAAGCGTGGGTGGTGGGATAAGAGGAAAAAGTGATAGCTTTATTTATTGTCACTAGTCATCACCACAGCCAAATTACTTTGTAGTACTTTACTAACTTTTAAAACACGCGACATTTGGGACTGGGACCAAACTGTACGTTTTTTGCTAAAAAAAAGTTTAAATTTTACAAGTGAATTTACCCTATCATTATACCTACCATGCATGCATATCATTATCACATCACATGCGATATTCTAAGAAAAAAGTAATAATGTGAATTTTTTTACGAGATGATCATCAAATCATAATAATAATATAATGTAATGTGACGTGAGATTACAATTATGATTATCATTATGACATTGAATTGAAATGTTGGCGGTGATGGTATAGTGGCATAATGCCTCTGGTGTCTGGTCTCACTAGACTTCTGGAAAAAAAAGAGTGATATGGTTGGAACTACTGAAGATTATGATGATAATGATGACGATAATGGAATATTATGATATTTTTTATGATGTCAGTTGACTCTATGACATAAACACAGAGAGAGAGACAAGGCGTTACTTTTTTGTTAGGTGGTTGGGAGGAAGGTAGTAGGTAAATATTATTTTGGGAAAAGCAGTGGAATCTGGAATCACAGGATAATTTTTGGCATGCAACCGTGTAAGGTACATACGGTGGCGGTAGTGATCTCTGGAATCTCTCTCTGGGTTTTTTGGAGTGGATGGATAATCTTTTGCCAAAAAAGAATTTTCTCGGGTGTTTGCTCTCATCCTTTTTGTTATATGCTCTGGTGAACACCAGAGCAGCAGAGCTCCACAGGGCACAGCAGAGCAGGGGAAATATTTTCCGTTCAAAAAAAGCTCGACTCTTTCTGTGAGAGAAAGAGAGTGCAAAAAACCTTGGCACTGACACAGTTTACCAAACTACCTACCAAAATAACTGCCATGATAATAATAACAACCAAAAACCATAAGTATACTTTGCTAAACCGTTTTATGGATTATCCTGTAACATAGCAGACCAAAGTAGTAAAGTAGGTGCTTGTAATGTCGTGTGATGTTTTGGTGGTGACTGTGGGAGTAGTGGGTGGTGTACTGCCTAAATTTAGGGTTTTTTAGCAAAAGAAAGAGTTTGTTTTGCTGGTTTGGTGCACTAGTTTTGTGTGCTTGGACGGGATTTGTTCTTGTTTTTTGGTAATAATAAAATATAAATGAAGACACAAACACACTTAGCTTATACCTATGAACATGTACAAATTTACAAATGTATTGCTTTTGTGGCATTATTGCTGGAAAAGCTAAATCTGTTCCTCCAGAGGCACAAAAGTGAAAGAGGCACAAAAAAATTGGTAAAATCATTATACTTGACTTGGTGTTTATTACATGGGAAATGTACAAGAGCTTTACTGCCTTTCCATGTAAAATAGGTGTGTATAGACATAAACTAGTTTCAGTCATTTGGAATCAAAGGAAAATCAGACAAAAAAGAAAGTTGGCTTTATAGCGAAAATAATTGAATAAGCTTTTTATACAGAAAAATGAAAATTATGAAACTTTTGGAGAGACTGCCGACATTATCCCATATTTTGAATTGAAAAGAGAAGCCGATGAAATGAAATGAAACTGAGAGGAAGATCAAAAGAACCATACAAAATATATAGTATGAATGAACATAACATGTATGCCTGTTACGTGATACGATGCAAACTTATCATTATTATTATGTATTGGTTTTTCTGCTGCGTGGTCGTTGTTAGTCGGTTTGCTTTCAAACCGCCCACTTTCCAATTTAAGCGATTCATAAATGCTCATTAGATTTATGCCAACCAAATAAATTTTTAATAATCACGGAAGTTTCATTTAAAAAGTTTAATACAAGTACACTTTACATTAACGATACGATAACGAATGGCTAATAAGTCAAATCAAGTCATGCCAAAGGAGCGCCTCTTTTGTTGACCAGAAACACTAGCAAAGTAATAAGCCAAGCCAAGTGAATATGATGATTTTGTTAGTTTCGTGGGTAGTGGGTACATATAAATTTTAATATAATAAGTAATGATGTAATAATATGAAAACAAGATGCAAAACCTTGATAACAATCATAATAGCAACAGAACATAACAATTGAGTAATCGCCTTCATAATTATTATTACATTCAACATCTACCCACTACACAGCCACCATCACCACCACCACCACTCACTTTCATTTTCATCATTTCATCTCCTTCATACTGCAATGCAGTAGCATAATATACAATTTTCATGGTTCCTTGCGCTCTTACCGTAAAAGAGACCGACCCTCTCTTGTTTCTGTCTAAACAACTTCATTTCATCTCAAATAAAACGCAAAACAGATACACAGATATTTTCGCTTTCCCAGTCGGAATCATTCATCTCTTCAACAGTTTTTTTAGCAGGAAAGATGATAATGTAAAGTTTTAGTTTTTGTCCTGGTTCACAGTGCATGAAATATGAGTACATGATGATGATGTTTAGAGCTTTGTAAATACAGCAGTAAAAACTTTTATTGCAGTTTACTACGTACTTCACAACACAGACATCATTTTCATTATGACAGTAGTCGCGTGTGTGGTGTGTGCACAGAGCATTGCAGTGGCGAAATCTACGAACCATGCCATCATTCAAAATGTTTTACTTTGAATGCATACCTAATAATATAACAACCATGTTTTCATTAAAAATCGCACCCACAAATTTAAAACACATTAAAAATATGTTTATATGTTTACATGTTTTGCGGAAAATCGATAATGGCTCAACTAAACAACCACCAAAACACCCACCCACCAAAAAACTATTGCAGTGTACTGCTAGTATTTGGATTCCATGACCGTGGTCGCAAAAGCAAATTGACTCTTTTTCTTAATAACTAGCTATGTTATATGAAACAATGCATTTTTTAGTACAAATACTCATAACCATCATTACAAATATACATGCAGCAAATTAGAGTGAACATGTTTGAGAAAAGAAAGATAAGCTTCTTCATTACATTCATTCAGGTTGCTGCACCCACACTGCGCTGCACTCCTAGCAAAAGTCTGTCATTTCCCAACTTTCAACGATCTTCCTTAAAATCTGAATGATTCGTTGAAACCACAAATCCAACTAGTTCAACTTACCTGAGAACATGAGAAACTAAAGTGTAAACTGCCACTGAACCCAGCGTAGCGCTCAACAACAACAGCACCCACAACAAACTCTAGTTTTGATAAGAAATGTAATATTTTTCCTGTGAAAAAGATGCAAAGAAAAGATAAAAGAAAACCGAGCTTACTAACAATATTATATAAATCGACTAGACTAATCGCTTCCAAGAACAAGTTACATATTACAACATGAACATTAGTTAGATGAACATGTATATTGCGTTGCGTACACAAGGCTTACTCCCTACTTTTACAACTCAACCATAATCAAAAGCTATTTGTTGGTTTGGTTTCTTCATTAAAGTCATTTTTGGAGTAACCTGTACAGGTAAACCATGATAATGATGATAACCACTTACTTACCTGCACTCGCTGCTGATTGCGAGAAGTAAATTAGTTTTTTCACCTGTAATAAGCCTTGTGGTAGTTTAAACAAAATGAATGACTTGAGACTAGGCGAAAAATTGGATACTCTTTTGTGCTGGATTGGATTTTCAAATGAAAAGCTCTCTCTTTAATTATCAACAGTAGTAGTGCAGTGGTTTTTACACAGGTAGTCAAGTACATGTGTTTTTTTTCAAAATGTAGTCAAAGTGCATGCACAACAGCAGCAAGTAACATAACCTTAAAACAAGATCAAAGTGGATATTTTCTCTTCGACAATTTTTTAAACAGCATAACATGCTATACTGCATTGTTCCGTTTTTAAGGATGTATCTACACTTCTATATCAAGAGTGGTTTAGATTTTTTTAAACTGTACAAAACCATAATCACAATCATCATCAGTAAAAACAACAGCAGCTCCCGTTTTTGGAAACCTGTGTAAGTTGTTGTGTAGCTTTCAACCTACGTCACCCACCCACAACATCAATTATTTTGGTGGCTGTGTTTGCTGTAGCGAAAGCCTTGTCTTGTATGTTTTCACATGTTATTTTTTGGGCATACGCCTATTATTATTGGCTTTTCTGATACATTCCGCTACTTAAGCTGTATATATTTCCACAAAGCTAAAAAGATGTGATAATAAAATGGAATCAGTGAAAGAAAATCCAGTTGTTGCTGTGGCCGTAGCCGTTTTCAAGTAAAAGTAATACATGAGCTTATATGAGCTTTTGAACAAAATGGTTAGAGTGTTATCCATATGAAATTCTCCATCCATCTATTCTAAAAAGCTAACTACTGTATATCGTATTATCATGATCAGATCAGTTTAGCATTTTTTTAGCTTGTTGATTCCTCCAAATAGTAGCACCACACCAGAACATATTATCACTATACTGCATTACAATCCAATATTCCAAAGTTGAAAATGCCTTGGAAATATATATATGTATGTTATGTGAATTTATATGTGAAGATTGGATTGCTGCTGTATAAATGGAATGGAGAGAAAACAAGAGAAACTTTGTTGAGTTTTTTTGGAGTTTAGTTTTGACTTCTCTCCATTTCCATTTCTCTCTCCAGAGATATAATCTATCTTGATACAATGCACTCGTGCAGACAGACACTCTTGAGCATCACATCAATTTCTAATGGAGCGTGCGTCTCTACTGTCTTCCGTGTATGTATGTTTTGTGTGTGTGTGTCTGAGTCTAGTCTACATCATCAGTTTGCGTAGTGCAGAAATGCGTTAAAAAATTTTATACACATTTTTTCAGTTTGGAAACGACGATTGTAAAAATAGAAACAATGCGATGCAACACATCACAAGACGTCTATTGCACCTGTGCTGCTGAGACGACACAAAAGTCAAAAGGACTGGAGTCTCACGATAAAAACTGCATTGCAGTCTTTTTTCCTGAAAAATTCCGACAATCCAATTCAAGTGAAATAACAGCAAAAAAAGTGGAAAATATCTGGAAGCAGAACAAGTTGAGTTTTGGACAAGAAAACAAAGTATATAATTTTCTATCAGTTTTTGTCCCTCTTCCGCCTTCCTATTTCCCGGCTGCTGCTGTAACATTGCTGTTGCTCTAGCTATTTTATTTGACTGTTGATCTTTTTTGATATGGCCAATCTTTTGATATGATTATGGTGCCTTTTGGTTGTTGGAATGTGAATGGTTAGGGCACACTTTGCCAAACTTGTTTGGGTTCCAGTTCACCTCCTTTATACTGGATAGGATAGCATAATAATAATAATGAAATTTCCATATTTACCCTGTAATTTTGTCTAATCAACTCAAAACAGAGAGAGCTGAGCTGACTGAGCAGGAAGAAAAATAGGTTTCACATTTGCATACCATTCCTTTTCTCAATGAAATCTGATGGAAAATCTGTAAAACCGTCTGAGATGGAATGGGGCATTTGAAACAAGTTTGCATTTTATTACGCATATTTGATTTGACGAGGTCGATATCATCTTTTGACGTTGTTGGGTCGTATAGTTTTGTTTTTCTGGAGAATTGCTGATATGGAACCTGACTTGACATGCGACGCAACTTCTGCTGGAGAATGGGACGGGGGGAAAAGCTTTCAAATTTCAAGTGTAAATGCAGGTGCAACCAACACTATTTCATGACATTGTAGGACGGTAACAAGTCAAGTTGCACACGAAATGGGCATAAATATTATTTTTTTGCTGAGGTTTCTGACTTGAGTTTGTCGAGTCGCGACAACGAGCTGGAGATGGATGGCTGGTTAAGTTTAGAGTGAATGTCAAAGTCAATAGTAAAAAGGGTGCTTGCTTTTCATTTACTCAGTGATGCATAAATGCACGATCCAGCACAGCAGTCTAGTAGAGAAAATGAAAGTGAGAGCATTATTTCATTTAATTCATTCATCAACTCATTCCAGCACAGTCATCATCATTACGTCATGCACGCATATTGCACCAAATAAACTAAATGAGTGTTTTGTAGAGTTATGTGCTCTGGTAATGCTGCATGATACTCGCAATAAGATGATGTCGTGTTTTGAGTTGACGTGTTTTTTTTGGTTGGCTTGGTTTGGTGTGCTAATGAATAGTAATGCTTTCGGTACAATTAATCAGACATGGAAATCTTTACAACTTCCTTGATGCAACCTCATGGAAATGCGTGATGATGAAGAGATAGATGCAAACTTAAGTGGAATAAGTGCGTAAGTTGTAAAAAAAATGTGTACGTAGAAAAAAAGAGGGTGACATGACGCATGCAATTATACGACCGTGGTGGTAATACATAGTGATATAGTGAAGTTGGGTGGGTGACATGCAAAAGTTAAATTGATGATTTAATTAGTGTTTCTCTCCCTTTTTCCAGCTTTTCCGTAAATGAATGTTAGTGTTTTGAAATGTACCATGTATACAAGTAAAGCTAACAAACAAACATGCATATTTGAGATTCAAAAGAAAGTTTTATGTACGAAAGAAAAGAAACGGAAGCTTTTATTTCTCAGGAGTTTTTAGGGACTCAAATAAACAGCAGTAAATACTTTTTTTAGAAAACTTGAAAAATCCAATTGTAATTTGGAAAAGGCTTAAAATTATGTGATGAGAAAACTACATAATATTCTCTATTTACTCTATTTTCCTTACTATAAGTTAATATTTTACTTATTCGACCTGTCTAACAGTTAAATTATTTAAAGCCAGTTTTTTATACAAAAAGCGTCAAAGTTGTTTAAATTTAAAAAAGAAAATCATAAAATTATAATTCAAACCCTGTTGTAGTTTTTGATTTCATTATATTAATTTTCCAGCCTTTTTTACAACAATTTTTTTACAAATCTACAAAGCCACCGTATGTATTAACTCTTATACAGAATAGTACACTACTTTTTACAATAAAAATCCCCATTCTTCCTCTTCCAGAACTTGCAACAAAACGTTGCAGCAAAATAAAAAAAGGAAGCACCATATTTTCTGGTTGGGAAGCCAAGCAGGTGTTTTTGTTGTCTGTCTCACATTGTCATCCCTATCATCTTTACAACACAACTCATCATGCAACATGCTACACAATAATGTAGTAAACATTTCATAATAACAAAAAG